>CAUYRT010028035.1:0-35799 GCA_963574885.1 Lepilemur ruficaudatus | reverse complement strand
TTAGGTACTGAGTAGGGTGTAGAAAATAACCAACCCGAGCATTCAGGTACTGCGTGTTTGAAATCAGCTCAATGGAAGCTTACCTGATGAACATGAGGTCATATGTTTGTTCTCTTAACCTCACAATTGCTGCAAAACTGCACCTTTGCATGTAACATTTACCTTTTTCTTTATTATACTGTAGACTGTCCTCCTGACTCCTAATCTGCCTAACCTAGAAATGGATGTTTAAAAATGCAAGGGTTCTTTTGGTTTCTTATTAATTGCCATTATTAGCAGGGAAAGTATTTGCAAGGATTTTTTTTTTTAACATCAAACCATCATCCCCGAATATGATCACAACTCCAAATATGGACTTGATGTAGGAATATTTGAAAATGTCTCTGGAGCTAATTGAAATGTTTAGTATACGCTCTCTCTCTTTATCCATAGAGGTGGGTGTTAAATGATTGGCTTAAATGCTTCTAGAAGACATGAATTTTTCTGAGGGAGGACAACATGGTACGGCAAGATCTATGGCTGACCTGGGCATGGTGCAGGGGCGTGTCTGTCATAGCCAGAGGTTCCTACAGAATACAGCACACGGGGACACTGGTAACTTCCACCTTACCCACATGATATTTTATTTAAAAAAAAAAAAAAAGGTTGGAGAGAAGGAACTTCTTTTATTTTATTTTTTAGCTATACATTTTTTTTTTATTTTCACAACATTATATTTGAGAACTGCATAGTACTCAATTAGGTAGGTATGTTCTAAATTATTTAACCAATTTCTATTATTGGATATTTGGTTGTTTCTAATATTTGATTATTACAAATAACACATTGCTAAACATCCTTTACATATATCTTTCTACACATTCTTTTTTTGTGTGTGAAAATATTAAGGGAACACAAATGATTTTGTTGCATAGATACTTTTTATAATGTTTAAGTTGGGGCTTTGGGTGTGGCCATCACCCAAGTAGGGCTCCTTGTACCAGAGAGGTAAGTTTTTACCCCACCACCCCTCTTGATTTCCAATAATCTTTACATCTTCTTGTGTCTGTCTGTGCCCATTGGTTAGCTCCTGAGTATTAGAGAGTACGGGTGCTGTGTGCTTTTCCATTCCTGAGATGCATCCCATTCACGTTATTAGAGTGACCCTCTGAGTCTGAACCTCAGCTCTTCCTACTGTCTCCTGAAATGCCCTCCCATAGTTTTCAGTGATAACTACTAGCTTCTCCTTGCAAGGAAGGTTATTTCATCGTCCTTCTTAGAAATAGAAGAGGTCCCAAAAAGATAGCTTAGTAAAACAGTAGCACTTAGAGAGATCTAAGAAAAAAGGTACTAAGGGATAAGGTGTCCAGGAACAAGAGAAATTTGGAAATTTGAGGAGGGGACAAGCAGATAAGCAGCACCCCTGCAAGACTTGAGAAATCTGTCAACGTACAGCAGGATCCCAGGACCTCAGGGAAAGGATATTTGTCTTAGGAGAAGCAACTGGCAGGAGCAAAATAGGGGCTAACTAGACGAGGAGAAATTAGAAAAAAAAATACTAAAAATCAGGCTCACAATTAAGTTAAAGGTCAGGAACAGAGCTATTAAAATTAGGCACGTCGTGGAAAACCAGGTCTCGTGAACGCTGTGTTCTAGGCTGGTGCAGAAGCACAAGCCAGACCCTCAACAAGCAGGACTCAGGCCCCTCTTTAGGCCTCTGCGCTATGCTGTCTGCGTAGCATGGTATGTAGCTCACAGAAACTTAGCATACAGACGCAAGTCTTCTGCTTTGAAAAACTCAAGAATGCATGTCTGGGACGTCAGTGGGACTTGATAGTATAGTGGGGCTGTTTGGGGAAGGACAGGAATGATTTGCTTAGAACGCTTCATGACTCAGGTGTTCACAGACAGATTCATCATCTGGAATGTGGTATTTAGTCATTGTAGTTATCACAAAAGTTGGTTCAGCAAGCAGAGTGGTACAGTCTGTTTGCCACGTTATTGGAGCTTTGTGTCGCAGTCATCCAGAGCGGCAGTGTAACGTAGTAGTTTGGAGCACGGGCGAGGGTCACACTGCCTAGGTTTGAAGCCTAGCTGCTCTGCTTGCTGTCTGTTTGACCTTGGGAAAGTTACTTAAATTCTCTGTGCTGTTACTTTAAATTGTCAAAATCCAAGATAGTGATATTAATAATACCTGTATTATAGAGTTGAAATGAATAAATATACATAAACCACTTAGAACACTGGCCAGCACACTGTAATTGGTACATAATTGTTACCCTCAGCTGGCCAGCTGTGTGACTTATCTGAATTTAGGTGATATATAACATAGTTATTAGCTTGAGAAGACGAACATGTTTCATAAGTATTTTGAGAAGATGCATTTCTTCTTTGAATGGTGGTTTTCTTCATTAGACATCCTTATGTTTTCATATCTGTGTAATTATATATATATATATTCAGTTGAAATAGATATAAATTTTATTTATCTAAATACACATATGTTTATTTAGAAATATACTTGTGAAAGAAAATATGTTTCTGACACCGATTAAAATGGTGAGAAAATACTATTGAAGTAGGTGTCAGGAATACCACAATAGGGGAGAAAGACTGGGTTCAACTCCAAATACAACAAAGACAGCCAGGGATCAGCGGATGGATAATTACTAAGTGGAACTTCAAGGGCAGGGGATTTTTGCTAAAGCAATTTAAATGATTCTTGCTAAAGGGGAGCCAAAGTGATCAGATATCAAGGGTTGGCAATGAGGAATTTGATCAGATATAAAAGGTGATCAGATATCAAGGGAGAGGGAATTCTCTCTAAACCAGTTTGCAGGATTCTTCCTACAACTAGCTACGGGACCATAGACAAGGCCTAAACATGAGGCCTCTTTGAAAAGAGGACTCAGAGGAGCCTGTCTAAAGTTTGGTCAAGAAGAGTGTCTTTGTCAGTCCCTCCACTTAACTCAAAGAAGAAGTATTCTCCTTTCCTCTGAATGATCTAAGTTCATTTCTTGTTTGGTTGTCTTCTTTTCATTAAAAATAAGCTGAGCCATCTGGTGAGACTCGTTAGAAGAGGAGTCAGTTGAGAGTATTTCTAGACGTGGGGCTGGAAGCTTCCTGATTCGCCCACAGGCAGCAGCCCCAGGCACAAAAATGGGTCACCTTCGCCTTTCAGACAGCAGGCCTTCGATGTATCCTGAGGGGGGCGTTTTCAGGGGCAGCTCAGCTACCAGGCACCCTAAAGTCCCAATAAAGAGCCGGGAAGTCAGCGTTTAGTTACCAGTGACACCAAGCTAGGAGAATGGGAGAAAAATTGCAACTTAGAGAATTGTAGCCAAATATTGAGGAAATAGAAGAATTGAGAATTTGGTAAGGACTGATAAAACATACAAGATGCAGAATCCATTCTAATTTTGAGGTAGATAACAAAACTCAATGACGATGAACAGGACCAGAATCTGATAACCCACAATGATGTACTAGAGTTTTCTATCGAAACATAAAATTTCACCATCCTTTTTGATAGAAGATAACCAAAGTCAGGTTATTCTTGTTTAAAAAGTGTGGCCTCATTAGATTTGGCCTGGTTATTTACACAAGTGCCATAGGAATAGTAATTGACCACACTGGCCTTTTTAAGTTTACCTTGCTGAAACTAAAAAGTAAAAATAAGGAATCTCAGATAAGACTTTTAAAAGCCTGTCAAAGCTAGGAAACCAAGTCAAGAACTCACCAGCAGACTTCACCTGCAGTACCTATAAATTTTGGTGAATTCTTCCCTTCTCCAGCTCCCAGAAATACCCTAAGATTCCATAACCTGCAAAGAAGGAATCTTCCTTCCTTCCCTCTAAAGCCAGGAGCCCTGCAAGACAGGACCAGGCTGATGTGTCCAAGAGGGCTTTGTGAACTTTGACTCCATAAAGTCAATCTTAGTTACTTAAAATTGTCTGATTATATCCGATTGTATGGACATCATACTCAAATATGACATTCCAGTCAAAGCCTTTGTTATATAACCAATTTTTCCAATTATGTCTTGTTACAAGGAGGACAGATTCTTATTGATGTATATAAATAATCATATTGCCATGAAAAGGAGAACATTGCGTAGGAGTTTCCAAATTCTGGAGAGATTAAGCAGAAAGAAAAAGATAAATGTTTTATTTCCATTTAGAAAAGTATAATCCACTAAATGTCTATGAGTTATAGACAGTTTGAGAGAAAATGGAAAGGCGTTCCTTATATCCAGAAAACAGAACATTAAAGAGCCAGAAATGTTCCAAACAAAAACCACAAAAAAAATCATAATCATTCTTCATTTTTCACTCAATTCCATGCAATTAATTCTTGTTCAGCTTGATACTGAGTTAGTGGTTTCCATCAGCTTCTCTCCCAGAGTTCTGGAAACGCTCATTTAGCCCAGTGGGATGATCTCAAAGTTATTTAAGAGATGCCATCAAATTTAAGGGTGCTCTGTGTGCCAGAGTTCCTATAGTAGTTTTTTCCAATAGTCTCTGAGACAGTTTCTTTTTGTTGAAGACGAAACACTCTTTGACTAAATCTCTACTCAAAGAAAACAACAACAACAAACCACAAAACGAAAAACAAAAAGTAAACAAAACAAACAAACAAACAAAAACCAACTCCCATCCAGGAAGATTCTTGCTCAAAAGAGCCTGGGACTCCAACCCATCTTTGAGAGTACACTGCACACTCAGAATGTGAAAATCAAAATCTTCCTGAGGAGGTTTCACGGACAGCCATCTGGAGCACCGGATTGGAGCCGGAGTTCTACTTGTCTCTCCTTGAATGTTAAATTTACTTAACGGTATTCTTGCTGCAAGTGGGTTGGGCAGGCTTGAGGACAAGCCCTTGTGGAAAAGCGGACTCAGAGGAGCTAAAGTCTGGTCAAGAACAGAGATTTTGTCATTTCCAAACCACCGTATATTTAAATATCTGTCTATCTAGCCATGGGTACATTTAAATGTCCAAATTATCATCATCATCTTAATACGGCCAGATATATTATTTCAGACCTGTGTTTCTGATAGCCAAGAGTTATTTTAATTCCTAAAAATATATTCTTGAAACTGAAGCCAGTGTAAAGAAGATACAATGTACCTTCTGGAAAAATTCCAGAGGGGAAATGCTGCAGCCTCCAGAGGACGCGCATACGGAACACAACAGCCCGACCCCGGACCGTCACCTTCAGCGGCTGACACCTGATAAGATGTATTACATACTGTTGTGTTACAGAAACTCTTAGCTTCTTTTCTAACTAAAGGAAAAGCCACCAGGCTTGGCAATGTAAACTTTTTTGATGCCAAAACCCCATCAATAAACCACAGCTACGTGCTCTTTAAGTAAAAATGTAATAAAGTCATACTGATTATCTCCCAGCCTAATAAGCTTAACTTGATTATCAAAAAACAGTTGGAGATGTAGAGATGTTTTCTTTTGCCTTTTTATCACCTAAGCTAAAAAAAAAAAATATGTATTTTCCTCTGATATAAAAATACAATAAGAGCATTTAATACAGGCAAATGCTACTGACTGCTCTAAAATCTCCCTTTAACTTTATCTAATTAGTTAATCTCTTAAGGAATTCCCTGACGCCTGGTTCTAAAAGATATTTCTCCAGCCAGAGGTTAAGCTTAAAGCTTCATGAACAGCTTTAAAGAAGCAAGTTGTTCGATTCAAGGATAGCTAATTTGCTTCTTGAACTTGATTCTTAGGCTTTACTCTAGAATTCTAAACAGAGAATGATCTGTAATCTTTATAAAATATGCAATATTGTTGGAAAAATGAGCTCTTTGTATTTAAATGTTTAAGTATTTTGAGCTCATCTTTGGAAAGAGTTCTGGCAAGAGAAATAAGGGAAAAAATGTTTCCATTGTCAATTTCTGCATGGAAACAATGGCTAAACACACGAGAGCCCAGACTTTGGTGTTTCTGATATAAGCAGTTTAATAAGTCTATAGCAGCGAGTGGTAATATTTCTCTTATACTTACAGTGAAGCAGATCTTATGTGTCAGTATGTAAATCTAAATTGTCCCTTTTTAAACAATGTATTTTATTGAAATAACTGTGATGGGAACATGAGATTAATAATATATAGGTTTCTTATTTGACAAAATTGTTTCTTCATACTGTATCTCTCATACTGAGATGCGAAATAAAACAACAGCTTAAAGAATATGTTCTGAAGTTAGAAAGTCCAAGATTAGAATCCTACTTTTGTAATTTATTTGCTGAAACTTTGACCATCTTATTTAATTGCTTTAGGCCTTATAGTCATCATCCGCAAAATGGGAGTAATGACAGTACCTACTTTGTAGAGTTGTTGTTACGACTAAACAGACAGATAATTGTACAGCACTCCGCACAGTGCCTGGCTACGTGAAGTCTTCATTGTCAATATCCGTGGCACATCATTCTGCCAACGTGCCTCTTGCATCTGCAACTTTTTCTCATAAATATGAAGGAAGGAATCCATTATAATTTGTACTTTGACCTTCACACGATAGCTCTAACTAACAGACCCTGGAAGCACCATGGGGGCAAAAACTTAGAAGGCCATTCAGCTTGCCTTTTTGCAACACTCAATTTTGCTGGCATTTATTTTTCAAAGATATCTGAGATAGGAACAATAAAGATGAGAAGTAACTCCTTGACCTCAAAACAAGAAATGTTTCTGAAGTTTTCAAATTATACAATTATGTCAATTTGCATTAAGCAAAAATAAAGCCACATTTTTCGTCTCTCTATAACTTGATGTAAGGGAATTCCCGGAGGCCTCTCTCTGGAGCTTTTTTGCATACTAATTATTCAATAGTTTAAATCACAGCACCAGCACCATCTATTGGGGAGTTTTTTTCCTGAAACAAATGTTTCTGTAATTCTGAAAAAAATATATATATATAACAAAATTGATTTCTGTCCATTTCAATTATTTATCAAGATAAAAAGAAAAGTTTATTTTAGTAAATATTTTTTTTCTAATAAATGTATTCAGGAACTGGTAGAAATCATAAGTAAAATCTCCATGACGTTCATTGTTTGGTGCAGTACATTCTGAGACATTAAAAAAAAATAAGTATCAAAAAGTAATAGGCCTTAGGGGAGAATAAGTCTTCCCTAATTATCACATTCTGATGCACACATGTCTTTTGCCTGCTAATGACTGGGGAGATGTGGCAATTTCCTTTAAAAATCCAGCCCCTTGTCATTCTTTTGTGCCAAGATAATTCAGATGCAAAGGATGAAGAGCAGATTAGGCCATGATCCACTGATCATAACTTTCTGTTGGATTTATAGCACCAGATGGCCTAATTATTCTCAACAGTTCTCAATCTCTGTCTGTCGGGGAGACAAGATGTAATTTCTACCTTCTGGTGAAATAAACTCCTAAGATTGAACACAAGAAATAAAATGTGAAACAAAGACCAAATAATTGAGATAAACAGTTATTAGAAGTGAGTCTACATCTCTGAGCAAAGGCACCTGGGGCCATCATCTGCTCATCTGCCGAAGACAAGTGTCAGTGATGGTGCAGTTCCAGGTACACAGAAGGCATTTTGATAGGGGGTACATTTTAGCTATAGGTATTTGTTTTTATTCAAATACACACATATTAAACACACACGCGTGTGTTTGATTATACAAATAAAACACACAGAATTGCTGTTTTCTCTCAGTGCCATTTGGTCTCACATTTATCTTTTGTTTCTCCTTAAGTTAGATCTCTCTTTCAATAAGTTAATATCTTGTTAAACAAAAAAAAAGTCAACGTGCTAAAAATGGCCCCTTGTTCAGTTCTGTTTAAGATACAATTCAAATCATGCCTCATTTGTGTTTTGCTACGTGCCTATCTTCTGAGGATTGACTAATTCCAGCATGCCTTCTGTCTTCTCAAGTAATTCACCACATAGAAGACAAGAAGAAATAGCAAAACGGTAAAAAGGGCAATAGAGTTAAACTTCATGTGTTAAAACAATGCAAATGCCTGGTACCTGTACCTGTCCACTTTAATTCGTTCCAGGTTAGTCCATAAGCCCTACCGTGCAACCATGTTCAACATGCGGGGACCTTTTAATTCAGAGATCAAATGATGTTCAGCATTCAATGTCAATGCCAAAATAACATTCTCCTCTTCATGTGAAAAAAATAGAAATTGCATTATTCACTTCAGTAAATGTGCATTCAAATCTCTAAGGTTCCTTCGACACCCACCCCGGCCCACCCCCTCACCATCAGTTTAACTGAATATCCTCCAGGCTAGTTTTGAACACTATTTTTAAGAAGGACTATAAACTCTTGGTGCACACTGAGTGTATCTTTATTTTTCTAATCATCATTTTTAAGCACACTCTATGGCCTGGGGGCTGTTATACACAAATGTTGTAGAATGAAAAGGAAATATTTGCACCCTGTTCCCAAAAGAAGAGATCATTGTTTAAAAGTAATATAATTGCTCTTTGCACTGACAGTTGCAAAACACCATTGCAGAAAAAAAACCATACTATGGCACCCTGACATGGCGCTTGGGAATATGAAAAGAAGACAGTATTTCATTTCCATGTTCTAAATTTGTTTTTCAGTGATAGACTACTCTCTGGAAGTATACCACTAATAATCCAATAGTTACAAGATTATACAAAAAAAAAGATCAGCAATTCAAAGACAAATGTTTCATAAAATAATATACTTTTAAGGCTGGCAGAAATTTTTAAGATCCATAAAAAATATTGCAAATGAGACAATTTAGTAATAAGGGAAATTTGCCAAATTTTACCCAATTAACTATTTTTAGGTATTCTTTTATTCTGATATTATTCTCTTCTTATCACTTCTATAATAATTATGTGCCCAGAATCACAGTAAATGCTCATTTTTAGTATAAAGTCAAGGAAATACCCTATTTCCCAGGGGACTATGAAGGCATAAGAGGTTAATATAAGTATTTTTAAATGAATAAAATAAGATCAAACAGCCATAAGCAAAATACTTAGGAGTTCCATATGCCAAAGCATTGCTGATATTCGCTGTCTCAATGTTGTTCTGCAACCCGATTATGAATTCAAAAGAAGAAATCAGCATTCCTGAAGAAGTGCAGGGACAATCATAAAAGTTCAGGCGTTGCTAGCTGGGATGCAAGACTGGTGGTGGCTCCTTAATAAGTAGCTTCCATTTTGAGAGGACAGCCCTTGTGCAAGGCAGCGCTCTCGCCCTGGGGAGTCCTGCTGTAGGCATTAAGAAGAGGGAATGAAGATTTCTTTTCCAAATTAAGCTGTCAAGGAGCTCATTTACACTACACAGTGAGTGTATGTGGGCAAGCTGATGAAGATGATGATTTATGATGCTATTGGCACTTAAGTAATTCCGGTGATGGAAAGCTACAGCAAAACCCACTTAGCAAGACAAAACAGTACTTTTATTATCTGTAGGAGGTAAAATCACGTGGCTTTTGCCCTTACAAATTTCAAGTTACCCTACTGGGTCTGGGAATGCAAGGAAAGCTCATTTACTGAAGATTCATGCTTTGGTATGACGTTATTATACAGACTCATACACATGCCTTTTTTTTTTTTTGAAGTTTATATTCATTGGATCTTTTAAAGAACTTTTGATGTGACTTTGCATTTTTGGAGGGTTGGGGGTATGAGAACTGGATCTGTCCAATCACATGATAGATAGCTATGTAACATAGTGAAGTTTAAAATATCTTTAAAAAAAAATGAATTGTAGCCCTCCATCTGCAAAAGCAGTAAATATGCTTTTTGGTGAATTCTATCTGCAAAAATATGCTCTAAAATAGAGGCAAATATAGATACACATGACTAATGATTGTTGTCATCACTAGCTAACTTTTTCATAGTATATCATAGAAAAAAAAATAACAGAGAACAAAAAAAGTAAAACGGTAAAACCAAAATGGAAATTGTATTTTAACTTCAGTATATTTGGTGTGCTTGCTCTATAAATGCCAAGAAATATGATCTCAAGGGTCTCAGGAGAATTAATAGGCTTTGATCTTAAATTTTAAAATATGTTCGTAATATCCCATTTTAGTAGCAAAGTGCTAGCTTTAGAAACAGAATAAAAATGACAATTTCCGCACAAGCAAGGCAAGAGGGCAAAACTCATTGCAGGTCTACAGTCAATCTCTTTCTACATTTTTAGAAGTGTTTCTACAGAGCACACACTAAACCCTTAGAGTGATTCAATGAAACTGAATCTGTTTACACTGTCTTAAATATAATGCAAAAGAGACTTTTATTCATTTGCATCTGTGCATTAGATGTTATATGCTTTTTACGCTGTCAAAATGTAAACAAACATTATTTTATTCACAGTAAAGTTATCTTATGGCAACATTTGTCCTTATAAAAGATTGCAAAATTATGGTCACAAAAATTGACAGCACACGCTTTGCTCTTTTTGCTGTATCTAAAGCATGCTGGAGCAACCGACGCCTTTGTTTTGCTTGTATAAAGTGATTCATCACATTTTCCTCTCACAGATTCCTAGATTCCAAGAGAATGTGGACAATCTGTGTGCTGTATATTGCGTTACTATGCTAAAAAAAATCAGGTGTATATGTTCATGTATTCACAGGCAAACAATATATATGTAATACTTACTAAGTATGTGACCATTGTAATTTTTTGATAGCAAGAAAATACTACAAATAAAATTAGAGATTCAATAAGGGTTTTTGTTTTGCTTTGCGTATTTTTTCTAATTCCTCCAATGATTAATATGACTAGAGTTAGCTTAAAATTATTTTCAAATAAGTAAATCTGTGAAATCTACAGTATTCCATGAGTTTTCATGCTAATATTTAATAGGCTTTCATCTTAACTGAGTAGCCATAGTAAGCACACACTTTAAACATGTAGGTAACTTCACTTATACAGGAACACATAAATAAAAAAGGATGCCAAAAAGGCTCGGAAACTACAGGTAGTAAACATTGTTTCTTAGGATCTAGAGTCAAATAATCAAGGCTGTGCTTCAAATTAGAATATGTTTTAAGTTAGAAAATGGTATTGCTTCAAAAGCACCTACAATTTAGTAGGACTAATATTTATCAGGCAGAGCAACTTACCATTACAATGCCATAACACCAGTACCTCATTTTTTGTTAAGATGTTACAATTCTTTATTTTTTAATAAAATATTGATATCACAAACTGGAACAGAAAGGTGAATTTGAATCACATAGGATAGCCAAATAACATAATTGAGAATTGAGTTAATATGCAAATGTATAAATTTTGATATTATCAGCCCTAAAAATCAAATTAAAGAAAACTTCATTATAGTGTTACAGTTCTGATAGCCTATTAAGAAATATGAAAATTTACTGTCATATAAAATTGTCCTTCTGCCAGATATTCATTTTAGATGTTTTTCATAAATTACATGTTGAAAAATCTGCTTTTCCAGAAACATCCTCCCTGCCATAATGACACCCCGTGTTGTACTAGAAGTGCTTCCCAGTTCTCAGAGCACGTCTGTGGGGCCCTCCCAGCAGCCCTGCGTGCCGGGCTGACCAAGCAGGGCTATTGCCTCCACTCCACAGATGAGAAAACCGAGTCCCAGAGATAGGCTACTGAGATCAGCCTTCGGTATTACCAGTGTCTCACTTTTTTTCTAATTAAAAAAAAACACATATTTCGAATTTTGATCAGACCTATATCTTTTTGTAGACCATACACAGGAGCTTCACATGACTCCAAGATCCTTCGCCAAACAGAACCTTGGCAGAGGCTGCAGGGGATGATGAACAACTTCAGACTCGGTCTCAGCGGGGCTCCTTCCTAATGCAGTTTCTGGCACCCATCTCAAGAAACACAGCAAAGAAGAAGAAGAGGAGCAGAAAAGTCCACATGAAGCTTTTTTCTAATATAAAATAAACTCCTGCAATATACTCAGTTTTAGATTGGTCAATTTAATAACTTGTTTTATTATACAGTATAACCCATTAACAACCTGTATATAATAAAGGTGTAAATACAAACACATGTGCTGTATTATATATTAAGTAATAAAAATAACAAGTACTCATATATCATTCAATCTCTGAAATACTATATTGTCCTCGAATGAGGTTTCCTGCTTCTTTGAAATTGAACACAAGATTAAGGAAATGAGGAGAAGACTGAAATAACTTGGAGCAGCAAAACACAGAAAAGATATTCTGGCATCCTTCTGTTTATGTCAGCAGCCTTAATAAACCACTTTTAGAAGTATGTATCCTAATCACACAGCCAAGGTACTCCTAATGATTTTAGGTTGACTTTTTTTCCCCCTCACAAACTGCATCAGCATTTTAATTAAAATTAAACTCTGCATCTTCCATGTAAGGTTAGTAAAACTTAGATCTTAATCAAACTATACAGGTTTTCATTTAGAACCCCCCCCCCACCATTTCTTATTGAGAATGGCGTCTGCTGCCTCTCCACGCTCACACACAGTTTTGGAAGCAACTCATGTTATCTTAAAACGTTGGCTTCATTTCTGTTGGTGTTCACTGATGGAAATATTGAATTGGAACTGGTACCAGATAAAGATGGTATCTGAGAAAAGCAAATTACTTATCCAGAAAATCTTCTTAATGCTGCCTTGTTCACATTTCTCTCCCCAAATCTTCCTGTTTGAATATTAAGCATGTATGAATTGAAATGTATTTAAGTGTACAGTAGCCACGCAGACCTTAGCTAGGTCTGCATATATGGGGGGTGTGTCCGTGCGTGCACTTTCCAAAGAGGCACCGTACGGATTTATCGTCCCCAAGTCCTAGATACCTGGCCTTTGCTTCCTCACGTTTGGAGAGTTAGGAGACGATGTGGAGGGATAAGAGCAAGCCAGACATCAAACCCATTTATTCTGAATCTTAAAGTATGCCTTTTTATCATCAATATTTTGGTTACACTGTTACACAGAGAACAAGTTAACATCCGGTTTGAGGTCTCACATTTGATTGCTTTGGGATCAGTGACATTTCCTTGGCACCCATCAACTTTCAGCTGTGTCTTAATAATATTGTTGTACCAGGTGCCAAAAAGAGAAGGATTTGTCAAACTGCTCCTAGGATGCCTTCGCCAATACCTTTCACCACTATGACTTCCAGGTGGCTTCCAGCCAGGCGCAAGGCAGGAGAGTGTCAACACATCCCTTTCCTTGGCAGATCAAAGAAGGATCCCGAGGAAGAGGAGCTGGTCCTGTTTTCTCTGAAGCACCTGATCACTGTGCGCTCATTCAGAGGTGGATCCAACTAAATTAAAAGTCAGGGCACATTCGGCAAAGAAACAGTGTGTTTAGAGGGGTTGGTCATTACAGCTTCCACTCCCAACTTAAAAGATTCAGGACCACCCAGTCACAACAAGTTCTTAAAGGATTCCCGGGTAAATTAAAAAAGAAAAAAAAATTCCAGGTTGCTAGTTCTAAAGGTGCATCTCAGAATCTCTTTGAAAGAATAAGCAGAATTCTCCTCTGTTATTTTTACTTTGATACACAGGTACTTTTTGTTTGGTTTGGTATCATCCAAAACGAAATATACAGGTATTTTTTTTGTTTTGTTTTGTTTTGTTTGGTCTTATCCATGAACTCAAGATACATTTTCTCTCCTCAACCCCAGCAAGAAAAAAAGTGGGGTTGAAGAGGGAGAGCTGAGTGTAGAAAGAAAAGTAAAGCTTTTCGAGGCAAAAAACACAAACAGTACAAAACAAAAGTTGCAGTCCGATCGTGCAAAATTTGCTTCTCTAGATAAAGCACTTCTTGACAGGTTCACAATGTCCCCATCCCCCTCCCAAGTCCTCCCATCCACCCGGTGGGGGAAAGATACAGAATGAAAGTTAAGCCATTCTTTGTCTTAAGGCTATACAGACACAGACAGAACACATGTCAAGGACTATCCAGCAGCTGGTTCTTTGCTGGGCTCTTGCTCTGAGCCCTGACTGCAACCTGCAATCCATCCTGGGGTCAGCGGCACTCCTTGCATCGGGACAACAATACAACGTACAAACAAAAAAAGGTAAGTCAATGGTCCCAACAATAGAATCCGATATTGACTTTACAATCACAGGTACAAATTGCTCAAATCGATAATTTCGTTTCTCCTTAAGACCTTGTCGTCTAAAACTAATTAGAGGCCAGGTTCCCGAGGAATTGTCAATATTCAAAAAAAATACTGGAGATTTAGAAGGAAATCATTCTTCTACGGCAACAGTCTGACGGAGGCTGGAGACAAGTTGTCCTATTAGGGCAAGTTCAGGGTGTTTTGAAGGGTGGATTCCTGGGTCCAGATTGCAATTTTCCCACCATCCAGGGGGCTTTGCATTTATAGAGGAAAAACCAAGAAGCCCGAGAATGTGGAGTATTTCCAGCCCCCCATGAGGTTGCCCCTCTCCAGTTTGAGATGCACTTTGTCTTCCCTTTCCATGAGCAGCAGGACGCCATTACTAGCAGCTTCTCTGGTAACATCCTGGTCTCCTGCAAAGGCTGAGATCACTGGGTAGCCATTCTGCATTAAACTGACCTAAAATGCAGAGAGTAAAGCTCAGCAGATCATAAAGGACCCCACTCTTACACACCGTTCTGTTTGCTCCCAACAACCCCACGCCCTCCTCCCACCCTGCACTTACAGTCCACACCAGGGGGCCTGGCAGTGAGGACACAGGGCTGGCTCAGAGCCACACCTCCCTGGAGAGCCCAGGTCCCTGCTCCTCTCAGCCCCACAGACCACGTGAAATGGCCTTTAGCAACGGGGAACTATGAACCCACACCTGGAAGGGTCCAGTTTTCAAAGCGACCCACCTGGATGGTTTGTCTGTTATACACTTTGACCACGTGGAAGCTGAAGCTATAAATTCCTTTTCTCGGTGCTACAAATATGCTGGAGGCAAGATCAAAATGGTTGCCGATATTTACTAACACCTGGAAAAGAGAAGGGAACACAGCACAAACATAGCAAGGCCCTCCTCGGCACAGGGTTTAATCACACCCGGATAACCGCTGACGCCAGTTCATTTATTGGCTGCTCTGCAGCCGGGAACACAAACTCAGCATTGTCAGGCTTCCCCAGGAAAGAGGTAGTGCTGAAGTTAAAATATCCTACAGCGGGAATTGATTTCAAAGATATTCTAATTAATTGTAGTTAATAAAGATTTTTAAAGTATATTTTACTTATGCATTCAAAAAGTGAATGTGAATTTCAGATGCTGGGAGTGAGGGCGGGCAGAGAGAAGGGAAAGGAAGATGGTAAGCTCACTAAACAAATCATAAATTGAGTCTGTAGAGGTCTGTAGAGGTTTATGGGGACTTCGACTATGATACCTTGTTTAACAGAAACAGAGTTCCACGCTGAAGGGGCAGGGCAAGGCCCATGGACATGGAAATGAGCTCACTTCTGCAAGATCAAGCTTGGGACCTAACTTCATGTGCTCCAGGAGAAAATGGACCTTCTGAGGGTTTGGTCTCCAGTGTTTCCCAGTGCCTGGCATACTCCTTGGCAGCACATAGTAGGTGCTCAAGAAGGGGTGTTGAATGAAAGACAATGACAAACATTTGCTGCCCATGTTTTTCCTCACTTTCCTCTAAGCAATGTGGCTGCCTTAGCTGAGCTCGTGTCTGACAAAGAAGCTTGAATAAATAAAGAATCAGCAGCGTGGACACCCTTAGCTCACGCTAATGGAATTCTACAACGTGCAAGAATAATGACCAAATTAGGCACCTGACACGAGATCACCTGACCCTGCAGACAGTTTTCCTCGGATCAAAGGGGAATCGATGTTACAATGTCATAAGCAGAACTTCACCAGTGGCGGGTTTCCCGTATGACCCAATTTCCTTTCAGATGTTCAAGACAGAATCTGGCCACTTTGTCCGGATCCTGTCCCTATCCTCCTCCTCACCCACAAATGCACAACAAATAACATTCTCGGCTTTTAAGACAAAGAGCCAGCAGCAACAGCAAAACCCTAGATTAAAGATCTTGTCGTCTAATCAGAAAATAAACTCCAGCCAGAACACCTTCTGCTGTTATGTCCTACATGCTCATTACGGAATGGCGTGCAATTCCCAAAGCAGTGTGAACTGCTGCCCGTGACAGCCGCGGAAACGGCTTGGGAAACACACCTGCTCCAGCTTCTGCAGCCCGGCTGTGAGCACCACTCCAGCCCCACGTGAGGGCAGGGCTAAGAAAGACACTCTGGGCACCACTGTCAAAGACCAGAGCGCCTCAGCATGCCTAGCCCCTCTGCCAAGGCTGCTGCTCTCAGTCCTCCTCACAGAGCTGGAGAAAAGAATAAAGGATTCTCCATGTAGCCCTTGGAGCTGCTTTCTCCCTTCATCTCAACTTCTTCACCACAATTTTAAATTCTGGAAACCAGTAAATTCAGGGCCCTGCAGCAGATGAAAGAACACCCCCGACCAGGCCCCGGAAATCAGGCCTCAGTACCTCCCTAACTGGGGAACCAGGGAAACATTATTTAACCTGCCCTGTATAAAATTAGAATCCTACTACTACTTCTGCCCTACATCACAGAGTCTTCTTGACACCCAGATGAAATGGTAGACGTGAAAATGCTGTGAAAACCACTTGTAAGACGTTAGAAAGTGAATATTAATCATATAATAACACACAAAGAAAAACTTACTAATAGGGCATACAGATCCTAAACGCCTGTTTCATTGTTGTCTCCTTTATTTTGACGTAATAAAATAAATATGCATATGTCTTATAAATAAAAACCAATTAAAGTGACACTCCCCAAATAAAACTCCCTCAAATGCATGACCCTTGGTAAGGATTAAAAAGAAAAAAAAATACACTGGCCTAAAAAGAGGCAAGTGTGTGTGTAGGTTCATCATGGCTTGGGTTTAAGCCTTGTCCACAGAGAGAAGAAAGTCAATTATGTACGTACAGTAAGCCCAGATATGACTGAGGAGTACTGCGTATTCCATTTTGTGGGAAACGGTGTGGCAAAAGGATTAGCTGATTAGCTAAAGTTTGGAAGCCACGATAATGCTTTCAACTTGTTTCTGAAAAATAATAAAAACCAAGGACGGACGACCCATAAAAAAGGTCATAACCTTTAACCCTGAGAACCAATAACTCAGAGAAGGGATTGCAAAGGCCTGATCATATTTCTGACCCTTCTGCTCTGAACCAAGTGGCAGAAGTTAAGTGGCTTAAGGCCACCTAAGTCACTGCTCTTTATTTTTCTTGATTTATATAACCACACAGTATATATTTTTATATTGTACATATTGTACTTGCACATCGTATTTCACTTACTATATACTGTATTTATATAATCACACTCTTTATTTTGCCTTGTATTTATATAACCAACCCTGCGATTTCACCCACACTCTTCCCCAGTTATTTTTCTTGAAGATAAACATCCCCTCCCCCAGTCCATTTGTCAAAATGAGCAGTAGGTGTGTATTTTCTAAATGTTGCCTGAGACCTTTGGAGGACGCCTTTCTCGAGTGTGCAGAGTTTTAACTGCACCCCATCCTTAAGGTGGCCACCTGGGTAACCCAAGACCATCAACCACCGGTTTTCCCCACCCCACAGTGAAAGTAACAAGTGCAACACTTCCTTTCGGGAAATATATTTCACATCTTTTAGTTTTACGGGACTCCTAGAAAACTTAGACAGCCTTAAGGGACACTCAGTCATACAAACGCTAAGGCAGCAGATCTTTAACAGTAAAACACAAAGACTACAAGGTGGAACAGGAGGACTGCGTACTAGGGAAAAGGAAAAGGGGAAGAGAAGGCAGAGCAGGCAAGGCAGAGAGGAGGAGGGAGCCCGGGCACTCCCCGTCCGGGAAGCCAGGGACCCCGGCCCGCGCGCCCGGGCCCGCCCTCTCCTCCCGGGGCTGCGGCGGGGCGGGCAGGCCGCCGCTGACCTGGTCGAAATAGATGGTCATGGTGCGATTGCTCATCTCGGACGGCTCGTGGTTGGTGCTCCGCGTGGCGGAGAAGGCCACCTTGGCACTGCCGGAGCGCACGGAGATGCCCAGCGAGGAGGTGACGGCGCCGTCCGCCGACGGGCTGGAGTCGCACACCACCAGGCACTTGCCCTCCAGCACGATGGGCTCCGTGTCGTTCTGCGCCCGCACCGGGCAGCAGGCGGGCAGCAGCAGCAGCAGCAGGGCCAGCGCCGCCCCCAGGCAGGACCCGCAGCCGGCCGGCTCGCGCAGCGCCCCCCGGCGCCCGGGCATGGTCAGCGGCGGCCCGCGGGGGCCCCGGCCGGGCGCCGGCATCCGGGCTGGCAGGGGGCGGCGCGCGCGGGCGGAGGCTGCCGGGGGCGGGAGGAGCACCCGGAGGTGCGCAGGAACCGGGGGGCCCGGAGCAGCCTCTTCTGGCTTTCGTCCCCTGCTCGGACGGCCAAGGCCAGGGTCGTTCTCAGAAGCAAGGTGCCAGTGGACCTGTCGGGGCAAAGAACCCAAACCCTTACACAGGGAGCGGAAGCTGTCGGGCAGGAGGGGAACCGGGCGCAGGTGCCCGCGGCTCGGGCGCTCCCTCCAAAGGCCACTCCCTTGGTCCCAGTCACAGCCACCTCCCGCCCCGATTTAGCACAACAGGTCCAGAGAGGCGCCGGGCACGCCGGGCAGCGCATCCCGGAAGGCTCCTGAGCAGGGCGCGCGGGGCCGCGGGGAGCGAAGGGGCCAGCGACGCCGCAGGTCCCGGCCGGAGCCCGGGGAGACGGCGCCAGCGCCACCCCGCCCGTGCAGCCAGACGCGGAGGGGTCTTAAGACACAGGCAAAGGAAAAATCCGCTAATGCTCGCTCTATCACCTTCATTTCAGCAGCATTTTCTGGAAAGCAAGACCGAGAGTCCCTTTCCCTGCTTTCCCTTTTATCCTGTATTTGTCCATCCTGCAGATGTTTTTAAAGTCAATTTCGGTCCCTATGGTAAAGATTTTATCCATTCTCCACCCAAAGAACGAACCTCAGGACTCTGCTTAGAGTGAATAAAATCAAGAGGGGAAAGAAGGGGGGAGAGAGACACAGACACTAAAGCCGAACACCCACTTCCATTGTCCGCGCAGCCGCCGGTGAGCCCCCTCGGAGAAACCCCTCGGATCCCCTCCGGCGAAGGACGGAAGATCCTAAGGACCGGACTCGCAAGCTCCGCTTGCTTTCCAGCTCTCGTTTCCTGATCCCGGATCTTCCTCGGCGGGGAGGCGACCCCGTAGGCTCCTGCTAACTTACGCGCCCATTTGCACTTTTACCCCGTCCGCTCTCCCCCCAGCACCCCAGACAGGTCATTTCCATACCCAGCCAAGAAAAAAAAGCAAAGAAGCGTCCCCACCGCCCACGGTGTCCTATCAACTCTTCCAATAGTCTTTCTAAGAAACATCCTCTGTCCTCAGCCCCGGTAATAAATGATTTCTTTCTCTCTGTTCTCTTCTCTCCATTCTCTGTCCTCCTCCTCCTCTCCCCCCCCCCCCAAACCTAGAGCAGCCGTGGTCCTTATTGAAATACACGCACAGGGCAATTAACACTCAACCCTCGGACAGGCAGGGCAGGGGCGGGTTCGGTTACCTGGAACCTCCATGACCGGCCAGCGCCAGTCCGCGAAGTTGTTCTGCTCAGGGAGAATGAGGCGAGCGGAGCTGTCGGGAGGAGGACACGGAGCGCGACCCTTCTCCCTGCGCGTGGCCAATAACCGCGCCGCCCCGCCCTGCCGCTTTCCCGCGCCGGCCCGCGCCCGCTGCGGGCACGCACCACGCCCCGCGCCGCGCGCCCCGCACCTGTGTGCCCCGCGCCGCGCCCCGGACCCGCACCGCCCGCGTCCCGCTCAGCCAAGCGCCCCACTCCGCGCCCCGCGCCGCGGACCCAGCGCGTCCAGCCCGCACGCTTCGCGCCCGGCACCGAGGCACCGCAGGTCCGCACCGCTGCCTCGGGCCCCCCTAGCGCCCCGGTGCCCAGTGCGCCCGCAGCCAGCGCGCCCCCTTCGCAGGTGCCCGCGGCCCGGGCCTTTCCGCGGGTCCCCAGGGGGCACGGCCGAGCGCTGCCAACGCCCTGAGGACTCCGGAGAGCCCTCCTCCCGGCTCCGGTGCCCCCTCCCCGCATGCCCGCAGCGCCCTGCAACACCCAGGTCAGGCTCTCACCCAGACACCCAGAGCGAAATCCTCCCAGGTGCCGCTTTTTAAAACAATTAGACACCCTCGAAAGCACCGGTCGCTTCTCTTCTTTTACAGTCCTTGTTTTCTTTTCCAAATTCCCTCCAGGTCTTAATCTTGAATAGCGTGACCACTTTCATAATGAAAGGGGAAAAGGCACAGTTTTCTTTAAAAAAAAAAAAATTAAAAAGAAGACTGGGATGGAGAGAAAAAGCTTGAAAATTTAATGATTTAAGGGCTGTGGTTCCAGAATCTCCAGTTTGGAAAATGTCGGGTTTGGGCAGGGATTGTAGAAATGCCTCTCGCCTGGGTGCAAGTGTCTGCTCCTGCGAACCTCGGGACTCGCGGCGCGCGTTGGCGCTAGCGTTTATTTATTAAAATGCGGGCTCTGAGCTCTAACGACCTGCGGAGACGCGCGGGTTTCCGAGCTGCGCCGGGAGCGCGGGCCGGGCGCGCAGGCACGGACGTGGGGCGCCACCTACGGGTGCCCGAGCCTCCCTGCGGCGGCGGCGGACCCCGGGACTCCGCCGGGAGAGCGGGGGAGTCCTAGCCACGGGGCTGAGGGTTGCTTATGGACTCCTTTCACCCCATTGAGCAACGCTGGCCTCTGCGAAAAATACAACAGCAGGAGCAACAGCAAGAATAGTATCTGGTCTTCACGGGTTTCTTCAGTCTCTTTGCGCCCCGACAAAACGAAGCAGCGCTCTTGATTTTGCAGATCTTTACTGCTCTGACAAACAACCCTGCCAAGAAGACACACGCTGCAGTGAGGCTACGTGGTTATTGTCCGCACAACGTTTGCACAGACCACACCGGTCTGGATAGTCCATGCCGGCCTTCAGGAAAATATTTAAATGTGCACTCTCTTTATAACTTGATTTTTAAAATCTCCTTTAAAAAATACTTTGTCCTTTGTCTTGCATAGGATACCTTTTCTGACAGGCTGATCTAAAAGAAACCCCGAGTCGGCCAATGATGTTCATTAGAACAAAGCATCCTTATTTCTCCAGACTTCACACCTACCCACCTCCCTTTGAAGATTTCAGCAGTGTTCTGATTCCTCCCTAAGAAACGTGGGTCTTCTCTGGGAGGGGGATTTAAAGGCCTTATTTCCCATAGGCTCTCTCACAGCTATTCTCTCGATTTAGAATAGAGCTGCCAAGGCCTCATTTCTAAGCACTGAAGATGAAATTCACATCAGATCAGTTCAGCTGGGATGGATGTGCGGGAAGGCCAGGGCAAAGCGAATAACAGCGTTGCACACTGTTGCGTGAGACTAAATGTTTAGAACGGGTGTAAGGATGTGATTAAAAGAAACTCTGAGCCAAATGCTTCCTACTTAACATAACATGCAAAATAGTAGAAAATATAAAATAGCTCCAAAATTTCTCAACCTTTTATAACATGTTGGTCATCTGTACTTTGCTGGGAAGCTATTTCAAATCCACCCTAGGTTGCTGTGCTTGGTTACCATTTTTGTGAGTTCAACGTAATGGAAATGGTTCATTCTTACTTTCAGATAGTTACTTTATTCCAATAATGCGTCAATTTGACAGTATCCTATTGTGAGAATAAACACAACTCTATCATCTCATCCTAGAGAGCACTGATTTGGGTGCAAGGCTAATAGCAAAGGACACTATTAGAAAAGAAATGTCAAGCACAGACTGATAATTAAACCAATGTGGGGATGCTAATTAAGTAGCAATACCTCACACATCTATAAATCTTCAAATAGCAGCTCTATTCAGCAACTTTGCAAATTCTGTGCTATGAACATTTCTTTTGACTAGTATAAATGCAAACACACATAAACCAAATTATTATCTTCATTTTTGGGAAAAAACAAACTCTTCTATACAGCAATGAAAATGTTTAAATAATGTATTAAAAATGAAACCTTTAATCTATGTAGTAGATCAATTATTGAATGAAAGCAATAGGCATTCTTATATAATGAAAAATTTAGGCTTGAGATTATTTTTAGAAGGGAGTTAGTAATTGTGAAAGGTAGCAGATTGACAGAGAAATTATTCATTAATTAATTGATTGTTTTACCTATAAGAAGATATTTAGGTCAATTGGTGGACTTTTAACATGCTTAGAAAAATTTTCAGGAAATAACTAAGATTTACAAGTGAAAAATTTACTAGTCATCTCAAGAATTACTTTTTCTGTCCATTCAATTGTTGCTAGTAATCATTGTTATTACTCATAGAAGTAGTAGTAGACTCTATTCCCTTAAGTGTAAGGACATTCCCATACATAATAATAACAATGTCAGCAACTTATTGAACACCTGTGATGTGTCAGATATCACATCAGGTCTTTTGTCTAGGACACAGCATACAGTTTAACACCCATAATCACCCTGTGGTAGAGATGGATGGTGATATAGAGCTGAATAGGAAAATGTTCTAATGTTTAAAAAAAGTTTTGGAAGGAGAGTCTGAGATAATGCAAATCTCCTCTTGTCATTTGTTCTACATGTTTATCTCTTATAGAGCTTACATTTGTTTTCTTTGAATATAACCCACCACTGAAAAGCATCTTCAGCTTGCATTATAGTTTTTTCTTGCTTCTTTAAACTAATACATCATATTTATGATTTCATTCTAGGTATGCCAAAAATATGATCTATCTTGTATTTCATACTCTTGGATGTTAAAGCCATAAACACACTTTTATAAACACATAAGCATTAATAAATGTTAAAACATCTAAAATTATTAATAAATGTATTTTCTTCTTTTCTTTTATTTAAATTTCAGAATATTATGGGGGTACAAACATTTTGGTTACATATATTGCCTTTGCACTACCCAAGCCAGAACTACGGATGTATACTATTCTATAGGGTTAAGATAAGGAAAATATGTAATTCTAAATACTGCATTATCAAAATGCATATTAACTTAAAGATGTATAACAGTAATGAAAAGTATAAATACTCAATTCTATGTGAACAATTTTACCTAACAAATTAGTACATAAGTAAAATTCCTTAAAGTTTGGAATCAGTTCTAAATTAGTTCAGCAAAAAGACCAAGAAAAGTTTGTTTATATGAGCCACTGGTTTGTGATTGTTGCATAAAATTACTACATAATCTCAATAACCTGATAAAATTAGCTAAACAATTTGTTGACTTAGTTAAAAAAATGCAGATTGGCTGAATTCAAGTCAATTATGACTGTTTGCATCATATAGTCATGTTACACTCAATGAAGTATCTCTGCCATTCAAGAACATATTGAACTATTTTTACAGATGATATACCAGCTATTTTCCTGGCACGTATTTCAACATTCAGTAACCATTCTTTCTAGGGTATTGTTTAAAGTAACTAAAAAAGTGAAATTAGAATGTTCCTAACACACACAAAAAAAGATATATGCTTGAGGTGATAGATACCCCAATTACCTTGAATTGATTAATACACATTGTATATCTATATCAAACCATCACATGTACCCCATAAACACATACAATTATGTACCCATCATCTGAGAGTTTCAGTTTTTGAAGGAGGTTTGAGATCTGAATGTGGTACCAGTGTCTGAAGTTGTTAATCCAGAGTCAGGAGATAGTTTAGTGAACTCCTTGGCACCATCTCCTTGTTGAGCTGGCTGAGCTGCCTTCCATTGCCTAGTGACTTGCAAACCCCAAGGTATTTCTGTTGTACTAGAGCTGAAAATCGTACTGCACATGGAAATCTTTTAATCCAACATAGAATAAAGGTAACTCAAATACTGCCCAAATCTAAATATGACCTTCTTGTTGTTGTTTCAGAAGCTATTTCATTGCATTAACTAATTATTTCATGCTTGGTATTAGCTCTTGATCTTGAGACTATTCTTTGGAAATGAGGCATCCAATGGGAATATTAAATAAGGATTCATAGGACTGTTTCATTTTAACACTGAGCAACTTGAAGACTAGTGTTTCATACAGTTGCCCTTTGCCCAAACTCAGAATACCTAGATCCATTCTTCCGATGTAGTCTGCTATAAAGGGCATTTTACAGTGATCCTAAGTTTTTGAGAGAAATATGGTCATTCTCTGCATAGAGATCAGAGTCCATCAGCAAATATATTTAAGGAATGATTCTCGATCTGCAAATGAGAGCTGTGCTGCCTGGTCGTTGGACAAGCAGCAAAATTCTGTTTCTGATGATGCACATGCAGCATGCATGTTCCCCATTGATGTCCCCTGCCTGGCCTCTGCCCCAGCCTCCTTCCCGTACACTCACAGACTATGACAATGTGTATTGACACCAGACTTACATTGGAAAGGAGGGCAATAAAATTGAGTAGGGGAATCCACACTTCCCAACTGTTTTGATCACATGAATTGCTGGGAAATCCTGTTAAAAATGTTGGGGAGGAGCCCGAATTTTATATTTCTAACAAGCCGGCTGATGTTCACGCTGCTGGTGTGCAGGCTACATCTTGAGTAGCAAAGATCTATTCTTCTATTCTTGTGAGAACATGAATCAACACTTGAAAATATTCTGAAGGTTTACATCAGACACCCAGCAGGAAAAGTGTGCTTAAATAATATAAGTTGAACTCATGTCAGAAAAGGGCCTGGTGATAAACATGGAAGCCAATATCCAATAGCATGATTTATAGCTATTCTGTTTCATTATCACCTGCTGAAGCTATTTTCTCAAGTTTGATGTGCTGTGCTCTATGCATTGTTCCACAAAGAAAAGAAATCATGTTTGTGTTATAATCTTATACATTTTTTTTTCTTTTCTAAAAACTCGATTTGGGCTGGACAAATTAAGCGTTATTGAGAAAACAGGAGAAACATCTTTCTAAAGGCATGTTTAATTGGCAGCGAGGGGTATTTTATCATTTGTATAAGATTGTTCTATCAGGAATTACTCTGTAATTGTCATGGATGGAGCTTCAGTTCATCCACATACTACTGAGTATATGCCTACCTAGGTTTGACTGTTTTAAAATGTATTTTTGTGAAATGTGTAGTAGCACCCTGGCTGTTAAGTGAAAAGATATTAAGATTCCTAACAGCAATGGCAAGGGGGGTAGTGAGATTAATATTTGGATCAGCTAAGAAGTGGTAGACACAGAAAATCTGAACACATATTCATAAGTAAATATTCCCTTGGTTGTAATATCAAAATATTCTTCTTCTTTGTATGAAACTTGGGCTTTGCTTACTCACTGCCAGAATGATAGAAAGTTTAAAATTAACTTTAAAATAAGCAAAATGTGAAACGAAATCCATCTTTTGGCAGGTTGACTGAATTTATGTTTGATAAATTATTGTACTGATGTCTCATGATAACGTACAAGAGTATATGGATTTCCCTCCAGGATCCTATCATTGCCAATAAGCATAAACATTTGTTAAATTTCCAATATATATGAAGCATAGATGCTATTGCACCATCATGTCTCCCGAGGAAACTTTAACTGTATAGGAAGGTAAGGAAGAACTCAATGAATCAAAACGCAAAAAGGCCCAGAAAGAGCTGATAGATAATCAGTGCTGATGAATCAGAGGGTGAAGAGATAGTTAAGTTTGCCATGTAGGGTGGACAGAGAAGATGGGCTTTGCAAAAACAGAAGAAAAATGCTTTCATTAGTGATCTTCTAATTAAATTTCTTAGACCCTAAGCAAGTAGAAATGTTTTTACTAGCTTTCAAAAATACTCAAATAAAAAGTGTATGTTGTGGAAAATAAGATAATGCAAGTTGCCTTACTTGACACAGAGATTTGTTTGTTTTGTTTTTTTTAATTTTGCAAATCCTCTAGGTGCCTTTAGGAAGTTTTTAGTGAATATTAAGGATTAAAATAATTTTTGGTTTAATTTATAATGTTATTAAAGATTTTCTGCATGAACAGTTTTTAAATGATAGACTGATACTAACCTATTCCATGATTTATTTTTATGCTTTAAATAATTCTCTAAAATGTGTGTTTATATTCTTAACAGCACATCAACTTGTTTGCAGCTCTATTATTAATATGTTGCTTATACTGAGTTCTTTGCTAGGATTACTTATATACATTTCTTGCCCACCCATAAACTGTAATTTCTTTGCAAACAAGTACTATGACTTTTTTGTTTTGCCTTTTCAACACATCTAGCATAGCCCCTTTGCTTGTTGAAAGTCCTATATTTGCATAAGGATAAATTGATTTTGCTGCTTATTAAATAACATTTTTGTTTTGTTTTGTTTTGTTTTGTTTTGTTTTTGCATAGTGGAAAAGACAACGCTTTCAATGTACTCATCACCTGAATAGTGTACGTTGTACCCAATAAGTAATTTTTCATCCCACAACCCCCTCCCACTCTCCCTCTTCCGAGTCTCCTTTCCCCACTTTTTAATGGGATCATATGTTTTTTTCTTCTTGAGTTGTTTTAGCTCCTTGTTGCATCTTGATATTTTGAAAAGTACTCTTTAATAGAAGAGATTTAAATCAGCATATCATTCAAATATCTAGTCCTTTCTGTATTTTTTTTCCAAAATGTATAAAAATCACTGCTGAAATGTGTGGCTCAAAACAATCTTTTCTATAATACAAATACTAACAATCTCAATAATAAAAAAGTAAAAGTTGAACTCACAAAACATGGAGAGAAAGCCAGTGACATTCAGTCTCCTTTTTCATTAAAGGAGTTGAGATGCTCACTGAAATTACGGGGAAAGAAAACATCATTTTCAGGTACAAAAACAGCTAATAATATAATTTAAAATAGTATCTTTTTTAAACGTTGGTGCAGAAAGGAGAAATAAAGGAGGCTAGTGTTACTGAGCTAAATTCCCATCTTTTATGCAGGAAATAAGTAGGCATTGAATACAGTTGATACGTTTTTAACTATGCATACAATCATACATTTGACTTGTGAAGTAGAGAAAAGGAGAAAAACAAAAATTGTTTCAAAAGAATTAATGCAAGCTTAGGAAGGTGTTAAGCAAAGGACCGTTATTAATGCTTCTGTATCTTTTAATTTGCTACTATGTGAATGTATTACTTTGGAAATCATTTTTATTAAAAGACGTGAACAATTTTTTTTTCTGTTATAAGTTACTTAAACTTTGTGCAAAGTGGTGGTGAGGATAAAGGATTAGATTCTGGAGATACTCTCTACAGGATCAGGAAAGGAGAGCTCTCACCAGGCAACCAGGGAAGGAAAGAGTGTCTTGGTGCCTTTCCCTGGACTTCACGACTTTGATCTGCGTGTTCACGTACGAAAGAGTGAGATGGATCTCAGGGCCAGCAACTCCAAAGAGGACTTTGGAAAATACAGCTACAAGCGCAAGTGCAGAGTAGGGATCTGCTCAGGTACCTCGGGGGCTTCGTAACTGAAACGAATAAATGAGAGAAGAAGCTATGAGCTTCTTTTTATAGGCATAAAGGAAAAATAAATAATACAGCTTAGGAAAAATAATGAGGGATCCTAACAGATAAGAGTTAGGAAATGGACTAGCAATTTGTAATAGATAGATAGATAGAGATTTTATATATATGTACATATATATTACACATGTGTCTGTGTACTTTTGGTAAGATTACTCAATAAAAGTTTAATTTTAATAAATGAGTGATAGAAAATATATTTTAATGATCTAAAGCTCAGACAAATCTTTATGTTTGGATAATTTCAATAACAAAACCTAATTTAGCATTTGGTAGGTACATAATCTAACTGCAAGAAAACTATTTAATCCAGGTCATAGAATCTGGAATTCCATGGATTACCGAAAATAGAACAAGGTAACAACAGGTTGTAAGGCTATAATTCAAGCCCAGAAAGTTGAAAAAATATAAACACTGACAAAAATAATCACATTATTAAATCTGATGGATATTAGAAACTCTGATAAAAGGTCTGGACTGGGAGAAATACGAAACATCTGGCTAAAATGAGATTCAAAGACAACTGTCAGATTCATTGTCAGCATTACGCCTGTTCTTCATTACCATGCCTCAGTGCGGTTTGATTACAGCACTTGGGAAGCGCATAATTTTGTAATGAAGAAATAGTACAGCATCCTTTGGTTCTCAATCCTGCAGGGAAAGAATTAATAACTAATTGCATAATCTTTTCTATATTTTATTCTTCTTAATCCTCAGAGCACAACATGACTAATAATGTTAAAGGGAGTGAAAATCTTGAAACTGTTAATATTTGCTGTTTTCATCACCTGTTTTTTGTTTTTTGTTTTGGCTTGACTATGATAAAAGCAGTCAAATTGAAACGTATTATGAAATTTGAAATTTATTATGCCTGATTTACCTAGTGGATGTTCAGAAGAAAGGGACAAAAATAATTTTGGAAAGAAAAATAAACACTTTTTTTGCCCATCTTTTGGATTTCTGCAAAACCAAAGCAATGAATAATATAGAAAAGACAGGAATTTTTTTAATGAGGATTTCTATAGTTACTCTAAGTTAGTAAATCTGGCTCTGCTTAAAGTTACTTTTTCTCATTCCTTTCAAATCTCAAGTTTTGGTGTTTAGAATTCCTACTAAAAAGTGGTATGTATTACATTGATTAGCCTTATTTATTCATTGCACAATGTATATATGTAGCATCACATTGTATCCTATAAATATATGTACAGTTATTATTTGTCAATCAAAGAATTTTAAAGTGGTACATATTAAATAGCTGTTCCCATTAACCTGGGTATATTAAGTGAGAATATTGGCATAAAAGACTTTTGAGCTTAAATAACACATAAAAGCAGCAAAATTAAATTTTTTTCAAAGAAAAAAGTATAAACTCTATGACAGAAATTTCAGTGACAAAAGGTTACATATCATCTCAAAATGCTCTAAGCCAAATGTCAGGCAAAGACCCGAATAAAGAATTGAAGAAAAAAGTGTGCGAAGGCTCACATCTCATCACTGCAACCCGTGTTCATTTCCTCCCTCCTCAGTATTGATTAAAAAGAGAAAAAAATAAAAGGTAAAAAGGGCATTTACTTTCCCTTAGCCCTCAATTATTAGATGTGCCAAGAGCCGAAGGCACAGTGCTATGTTTCAAACGGGGAGAGTGTTTTCCTCTAACCACGAGCTCCGTCAGGAAGGCCGCTGGCCACGAGAGAGCTCACGGTGCCACGCGCCTACTTCCAATTTGTGCTCAAAACCTGTTGTTGGTTTTGTTGTTTAAGGTATTCAGTTTAAAGAAACTAGCTATTTTTTTGGAGGAAATCTCATATTCATTGAAAATCAAAGAAATTCACTATGAACCTGTGTTTTGTGTGATGGGCAACAGAGGAGGTATAATATATATAATCTTATATAATATATATAACCTTATTTTTAATAATCTGGAATCATATCTTATATTTAACAACCTACTTTTTCCATTTATTTCATCATGATCAATTTTAAATGTCCTTTAAGTTTAAATCTGAAATTAAATGACAAGAATGACTTGAACATTCCCTCCCTCTACAGAAATGGGAGCTAAAACTAAGTAAAGTGACTTCTTCATGATCTTGTGGCAAAGTAATAACTATGTCACCTAAAATTCAATAGCACTAACTATAAGCTCAACACTCTCAAATGAACATGTTACTCAAGGAGAAAGTCAGTAACTCTAGTCCCTAAAAATTCCCTCTGAGCTCAAGGTGAGTTTGCACGTTGGGGCCCCTTGTGGTCATGTGAGGCAAGACAGCTTCAGGTGAGCACATAGGTGGAAGTGCCTGATGCATCTGTGGCTTGTGCCTGGTGAGAAACACCCCATGGCTGAGCCATTCTCTCCGCCACAGCCACTGGCGATGTTTGGAATGGCAGCTGCTCCATCAGCCCGGGCCCCACGGTGAGGAGTTATGGAACAGAACCCCTAACTAACTGTCAGGTGCATGTAGCATGAGGGAAAAGTCAGCAAGCTTGTGCAACTGTTGGATATCACAGTATACCCTAGCCTATGCTGACTATCGTATACATGTTACCCCATTTAGTTTTTTGACCAGTTAATAAATGTGGAGTGCTTATAATAATTGTAACTTTAATGAAAGACTTACAACAAGCAGAGGTCAGAAAAAACTCTTAAAATCAACAGAGAGTAATAGTTAAGGATTGAAGATAAAAGAACCGAATTATATACAAACACAGGCTTTTACACCACCCCCATAAAAACTGAAACTGTTTTCATCATTCTTGTACTGACATCTAAAGAGTAATCAAAGAAGGAAAATATATTATTTTCTTTCCTTCAACATATTAGTGCTTTGAAATCGACAGGTTTTTTTCTCCTACAATATTTCCAAGGCTGCAGTTACCATTGTTTGCCATGAGCACAAATACATATATGACATGCCATTTACATTGCTTTAATTTTAATCTGATTTTTTAAAATAACATCTTTTATTTTCTCATAAAATGAACTTAAACTGAATGAAAATGATAGGAAAAGTAAGAACAAGAGTCAGAACACAGCAATGAGACTAGGCAAACTGGATGGGCTATTCAAGTGCAAAGCGACGGTAGGAAGGAATAGGTTGCATGAACTTCGTCAGGGAAAGCACCAAGAGGAGCAGAGTAGCACACAGGGGAACACCCAGGACTTTCCTACATTCAGTAGGAAAACTGTCTGCAATGTGGTCGCTCTGGGTCTCCGGGCAGCAATGCATTTGATATTTTGTGAGCTGCAGCAGAGCCAGCCAATCAGCAGTGAGACATCAACTGATTTCCCTTGAAGATTTACAAGTTCCCTTTCTGTAGGTGAAAAGGACAATTTCTCGGTAGCCTGCACGGTCCAGGTGACAGGAACATTTCAACGGGTCTGACTGAGAAGCATCAAGTTCCCTAACCTACCAGGAGCTTCCAGAAAGGCCCACGCCAGGCTCAGAGCACACACTGAGGGTGTGCCATTTTGGATTAGATTGTGTTTATGGGTTTATGGCTTGCTTTCATTTTAATATAAAACATGACCCCTTATCAAAGATATAAATGAAATAAAATACTTCATTGATAGTCACAGCAGAGGATGACATGAAAGGCAATTAGATAAAACATCTTGATCAATCTGGGGTTGAGGGTGTGTTTGAAAAGGTACTTGAAAAAAGGCACCTTTCATTGCCCGCCGCCTGCCTGCATTCAACATGGCATCCTCCGCTAACACATCCCTTTGACTTTTTGGAGGATAATACACAGCTCAGTGACACAGACACAGATGACATTATTTTGTTTAGACTTTTAAAGGGCACTTCATATGGTATTGGAGATAAAAAGCCATTTTGAAGTGCAGTCTCTGGGGTTGCTGAAATCAAACGAAGTGCATTGAAAAGTGTTTAAAAGAAAGACACAAAGCACCTTGATTTTGTGGCCAGTCTAAGGCACTCTTCTTGGTGACATTTGTTAATTTTTTATATATGCATTGATCAAATACCTATCATCGTAATCCATTTTCATCTGGGGATAAAAGTATCAGGTCTCTTTTCACTGAACCCAGGAAGGAGCTAATTGAACGGTAACAGGCAGAGGAGCTTGCTCATCTTCCTGAGCCCCAATTGTTCACTGTGTATGTGCTGCTCTCTGAGGGGACTTAACAAAAGCATTGTCCTTCATAAGCCAAAGGGCTATGTGCACCCAGATCGAACTGCTCCCTGCCCCTCACAGCTCTGAGAGGAAGGTGCAGGATTACTGGATCCCTTCCTGTACTCAGATGCAGGCCTGCCACGGAGGACACAGAAAAAGGACTCTCCACTGTTCAATAAGGTACATGAGCACTCACATGACTCCATGAAGAGGAGCAGGCTGTCTGGATGCCTTCAAAGTACAAAAGTTGCCTGATTTTTCAGCCTACAATATAGACTTTCAAAAACCTTCAAAACATGTTACAATAACCTAGGGAATTACAGGAAAAAATTGGAATAAACTTTGGTTTGGATCAATTTTTCCTTGGGACAGGGGTTTGCAAACTATAACCCGTAGACCAAAACATAGTCCTCCTGGCGCACTTGTGAATTGCCTTCTAATTTCAATATAGCGGAAGGGTTGAGTGGCTGTGACAGGGACCACACAGCCTGCAGAGCCTAAATTATATCATGTATCTACTCTCTGGGCCTTTATAGGAAAGGCTTGCTGATCTGTGCTCTATCATACATGTATACATCCTGAAGGTTTATATTGGCATGAGTTTAAAAATAAAAAAATAAAATACTGTGAATAATATAATGATAGGTGTAAGTGGTGTTTAGATGAAAGTTATAGATATATTTGTGAGATATATATGAATATAAGTTGAAAGAGAGATATATATATATAGTATATATTTTGATTAAGTTAAAAAATAGTAAACTAGAGATTACTCCCAAGAAACCAAAATAAAAACAAAACAAAACAAAAACTCAAAAACAGATATTTGAACTGTATTTTCATAAGGGTATGAAGAATGTGAGAAATTAATTTTCAAAACAGAAGGGAAATAAAAGATGATATTATACAAAAACAATGCTTCAGGCAAAATTTTCTGATTACTTAAAATGCATTCATTTTAGGTCCTTACAGTAAACATAGCATCTGTGACTTTAACACATCTTTATTTTCTTTCTCTCTCTCTCTCTCTGTCTCTCTCTCTCTCTCCTCTCCCCTCAAATTTAATATAGCACTTCTCCGATGATTTGGTGCTATTGCTCTATCAGACACTTAAGATTTTGGATCCATCAACAGTGCATACATTATTTATTAACTTGCATCAGGAGTAATTTTGCAATTGGCCAACTTCAGAATGCTGCAGAGAATTATCATACCACCAGTATAGTGTGTATTACTTCTTAGCAGTCCATGACAGATAAAAACATTTAAAAGGCAGCCTTCTTTGCTGATGGTTGGATGTGGAAAGTATAACAAATTGCTTGTTTCATGCACAATTTTCCCTCTGTCCATGCAGCAATAACTTGTGCATTAGCACGAAGGATTAAAAATATGTGAGCATTAATCTCAAAATGCTCCGGAGGCTCATGTGAATTATTATTATGTGTCAGTTAGGGGGAAATAAAAAGATGTCCCAAAACATTAGGTACAGTTTTGTAAACTTTGGCAGGTGGTCTACAATGATAAGTCCCAGAATCATTGTCAGGTTACACAGTTCACCTGTGTAACCTACTTACGTAGTAAGTAACTCACTACGTAAGCAACTCACAGCGCTGTACCTGCACATGCATTACTTGTTTTATGTGTCTGCTACTACCCTTTAGGAAGCAGTAAGCAATGCACACAGTTGGGACTTCATTAATAACAAATGACAGCTATTTTAAACAAGCTATGTGTCAGATAAATTGAATGATGTGTGTAATAGGTGAGGATTGATTTGGTATGTGAGTAGCATGACTAGGGTGGGGTTGACAACGTAGGGAAGACAGGGACAAAATTATAATTGAGAGATAATTGGAACGATAGAGTGTCTCAAGCTTAAAAATGAAATTGCATAAGGTGAAAAGAAAACATTTGAATTTGAATAGGGTATTTTCTCTCTCTAGGGGTAAAGATATGGTCCAAATTTTCCATTTAATCATAATTTAGCAGTATATCATTTATTATGTTACAGGGATTGGAAAATATTTGGCCTAATTTGACTGATGTGTTTAGACAGCTCTCTTAGACTAGCTTTGGTATAAAAATAGTGAAAGATTATTTTATCTCACTATTTTGTTTTACTCTTATTTTGGTTTTAAAAAGAAACCAGTATAGCACAAATGCTGAATGCATATTTAGATTCTTTGGAAACAGACAATAGTGGAAAATGAATCCTACTTTTAAGGAGGCAGCTTAAAATTTTAGTCTGCCAAGTATAATTTAGGTTTGACGTTATGTAAAAATGTCTTCATGATTCACGGTGTTTTTAGAAGTTGGTTACCTTAGTGATTTTATTTATCTCTCTGATACTGTCTGACAGTTGAAATGTGCTTGGGTACACCTGTTGGCAGTTGCTAGTTTCAAACTATAGGAAATTGAAAGCAAGTTGTTTCTAGGATATTGAACTTAGAATTCTCTTTCTATTTTGACAAATGGTGCTCAAACAGTGTAAGTAATAGCATTGTAAAATTCTGTCTTAATATTTAGAGAAGTCTCCCATTAAAATTAGCACTCTTACACAGATAGTTACATAGACTTAGATATATTCACATAAACATATATAGACTTATATCTACACACACATACACACAATTATAGAAAATAATGAGCATGTGCTATGAATCCAGCGATTAAATCACAACTGAGTAAAGCCAGATTTATATTATGAAAAGGGAAACCTAAAAGGTACAATAAACTCAGATTACATTTTTATAATTAAATTAAGGGAAATACATTAAATGGCCAAAGATCATCAAACTGGACCAATTTAATGAGTTGTTAATATTTGCAATATTTATATAAGCTCTACTCATTATAAGATGAATTAAAAAAATGCTCCCAAATGAAGAGATGTCAAAAGTGTGCTTTATTTAAACTAGGGTATATTTGGCACATTGGCAAGAAAACTCAGCAAGATACAAGAGAATAAAGATAGACAATTCAATGAAATTAGGAAAACAATTTATTATTTGAATGAGCAATTCAACAAAGGATAGATATTATAAAAAGGAAACAAACAGATACCTTGGAGATGCAGAATTCAATGAATGAAATATGTATATATAAAAAAGAGAGCTTCAACACATACTAGATTAACCAGAATAAGGAATTTCTGAACTTGAAGATAGACCTTCGGAAATAACCTAGTCAGAAAAGCCAAAAAAAAAAAAAAAAAAAAAAAAAAACAGGTGAAGAAAGTCTATGAAAGTTATGAGACACCATTAAGTGAACAAATATTTGCATTATGAAAATTTCAGAGGGAGAAGAAACAGACGAAGACAGAGAAAACTTAGTTAATGAAATAATAGCTAAAAAATTCCCAAGACTTGGGAGAGATATGGACATTCAGATCCATGAAGCTCAAAAGTTCCCAAATTGATCCATCCCAAGGAGGTCCTCTCCAAGGCACATTATAATCTATCTGTCAAAAGTCAAAGCAAAGAGACAATTCTAAAAGTAGTAAAAGTGTCAAGGTGCATATAAGATTATTCCCAATAGATGATGAGCAAATTTCTCAGCAAAAACTCTGTAGGTCAGGAGAGAATGGGATGATATATTTAAAGTGCTGGAGGGAAAAAAGAAGAAAAAGAAAAAAGAAAATAGCTGCTAGCCAAGAATACCAGTAAGCAAAGCTATACTTCAGAAATGACAGAGAAATAGAGTCTTTGCAAGACAAGCAAAAGCTGAAGGAATTTGTCACCACTGGACCAGCATTACAAAAAAATGAATAAAGGAGTGCTTCAACTGAAATAAAATGATGATAATTAGTATCACAAAAACATATAAAAGTATAAAATTCACAGGTAGGGGTAAATTCATAAACAGATTTAAAATATTCCATTACTGTCATGGTAGTAGAAAAATCTTTCAAATCTCTAGTATGAAGGTTTAAATTCAACATGCTGAGCATTTTTTCCCACGTTTATTGTCCATTTGCCCATTTTTTAATGGGGTTGTTTTTTTTTTTATTGGGGGAAAACTACAAAGCATTTACAGTACAATGTTTACAGTCACAATTTGTAGTGAGCTGATTTCCCAAAATATATTACCACTCAAGTTGACTTATCTTGTTACATTCAAAAATCTACTCTGTCA
>CAUYRT010028032.1:0-23474 GCA_963574885.1 Lepilemur ruficaudatus | reverse complement strand
CATATAACACAAACTTAATAACTAGCAAAGTAATCTGTAGCCTTTGCATTCTCTATTACATATAAAACTTCGGATATTAGGCCGGGCACGGTGGCTCACGCCTGTAATCCTAGCACTCTAGGGGGCCAAGGCGGGCGGATCAATCAAGGTCAGGAGTTCGAAACCAGTCTGAGCAAGAGCGAGACCCCGTCTCTACTAAAAATAGAAAGAAATTAATTGGCCAACTAAAGACATATAGAAAAAATTAGCCGGGCATAGTGGCGCATGTCTGTAGTCTCAGCCACTTGGGAGACTGAGGCAGGAGGATCTCCTGAGCCCAGGAGTTTGAGGTTGCTGTGAGCTAGGCAGACGCCACGGCACTCTAGTCCAGGCAACAGAGTGAGACTCTGTCTCAAAAAAAAAAACAAAAACGAAAAACAGTGGCCCAGAGAGGTTAAGGCATTTGATCAAAGTTTCACAGCAGGTTAATTTCTAAATAAACAACTGCCACTAGGAATGTGCATTTTGATGCTCTTTGCCAATACTAGAAGCTTCTAAATAGCTTTTAAAGTAGTTTTTTTTCATTATTTTTAAATAAAATCTTACACAGAACTCCAACACATGTAATAGTCAGAGACACCAGCTAAAATACAGAGTAGGAACTGGCTGATCTGGCCTCTCCTTTCCCCTCTTCCCACTTATTTTACCTACCCGGCTCCATCCCCACGTAGTATCCTGGACTTCTCTGCAAAACCCTGAAATTCAATGGAGTCAAGTCTGAAAACCTTTGCATGTATCATCATAGCGTTGCATTTCTGCTGAAATACTGGGACTCCTTGTCTGTGTCTTCACTGTCAGCCTATACTCTCTGTGATCACTGGGCACACACCTGGGGCCAGAGGCTCCCAGACTCATTTGCCCTGTTCTTCTTCCTTTCCTTCTGCTCCTTCGTGTCTGCAACTTAATCATTTCTCCTGGTGTCTTCTCTCCTTCTAGGCCATAGCCATGGACAACTTCATTAACTGTTCTGAAGTCTGAGCAAATCTATTTTATTTTAAAATGTATCAAAGCAAAGAAAAACAGATTTTCTGGTTCAAAATGTCAATACTGTTTTATAGTTGGCCCCTTCTTAACTTAGCAGTCTGTTGGAAAGAAAAAAAAATTGAAAATGTTCTTTCCTGGGGTTTCATCATTCCGAGAGTGATCTGAGCAGACATATTCTCCAGGGGCTTGAGAAGCCTGGGCCTCACCGAAAGGCATATGCAAAGCCCACATGTATGATTACCTGAGGATTTAGGAAAGTCATGGGACTGAAAAAGCAGTTCAGGGCATTCCAGCAAAAAGGAATAGACAGAAAATGAATATTCTCAGTTTCTAACTGCCTTTATTTTCACAAATGCTACAAGTTCATTCAAAGCAATTTTATTCCACACTGTAGTATACACAGGACATAAATACTGCTCCATGCCCCCCAGAACACCTTATTTCCCCTCTTCACTCAATGATTCTCACGGGCATTTGGGAAAGAACAGTTTTTGCTGTGTGGGATTACCCTGGACATTGAAAGACAGTCAGCATTACTGGCCTCCCCTCGCTAAAGACCAATAATGTCACTCGCCAATCCTTGTGACAACCAAAAATGCCCCTATGTATTCTAAACACCTGCTAGGAGTATAGAACTATCTCTGACTGAGAACCAATCCCTACTCAGCGCCTCCTCCATACTCGCTCCCTGGTTTTCCCCCAGCTGGGCTGGGTGCCCCTTCTCATGTCCCCATAACACTTTGCATTTCTGGATCACTGTCCTTAATACAGGGTATTAGCAGTAACCATTTGTGCATCTGCCCCCACTGCTCTCCACCCCACCTATGAATGTTTTGATGGTAGGGAGCATTTCTGAGCCTTTGTATTCTATTAAATGTTCAATTGATGTTCAGCAAAAAAAAAAAAAATGAATGAAACAAAGGACATTTGCAGAGAATTTGGTCTGTGATAAGGAAGAAAAATTGTGAATATTTTTGAAGACATGCAAAACTTAGGCTACGTCATCTCAACTCCCTGAAACTATCCCCAGATTGGTAATTTTGGAAAAACTTTGTGGAGACATTTTTCTTCTTTGGAAGAACTTGTGTTATTAGTTTCTACCCACTTTTGAACATCTTTGCTACTATCATTAATAGAAAAGAAATCTGATTCCACCACTGATCACAAATCTATTCAAAATAATTAGCTAAACTAGTCCTATGATATTTGCATAGCCAAACTGATTGCTAAAAGGGGACTAAAAACCCATATTTTACCTTAAGGGAATTTCAGATACTAATACTAGAAATAACAGGCAGAACAGTGAAGCAAAAGGCCTCACTGGGGTTATGAATTATGAGAGACACACCTAAAATACAAACACACAGAAAAATATTCACAGGTCCCTTATTGTATGACACATTTCAATTTATTTAACCTTCACTATTTAGGAAGTGATACTATTTCCATTTTACCGATCAGGAAAATAAGGCTCTCAAAGATTAAGTCAATTTCTCCGGAGTCACAAAACTAGTAAGTCAGAGTCAAGATTCAAAATTAAGGTCTCGCCCAGGCGCAGTGGCTCATGCCTGTAATCCTAGCACTCTGGGAAGTCAACACGGGTGGATCCTGTGAGCTCAGGAGTTCAAGACCAGCCTGAGCAAGAGAGAGACCCCATCTCTACTAAAAAAAAAAAAAAAAAATCAAGAAATTAGCTGGACAACTAAAAGTATATAGAAAAAAATTAGCCGGACATGGTGGCACATGCCTGTAGTCCCAGCTACTCGGGAGGCTGAGGCAGGAGGATCGCTTGAGCCCAGGAGTTTGAGGTTGCTATGAGCTATGCTGACGCCACGGCACTCTAGCCCGGGCAACAGAGTGAGACTCTGTCTCAAAAAACAAAAACAAACAAACAAAAAAGAAACTAAGGTCTCTCTGACACACATCCACACTCTGAATGACCATGCTCAACCATTACCCACACACTTAGAGCTAGCTACTCTTCCCACTAAATTAAAGGCAGTGAAACGTAAGCTAATGTTGTATTATTGCTTCAAAGTCACACATTACATGATCTTCCCTTGTTCCTGCTCCCACATCATGGCTGCTTTCTCAAGCATAAAAGGTTTGTAGGAAGAAAAACATTTTTTGATACCTGCAGTGTACAGGTGATATGATTTACAGTATGATTTTATTTAATCCTCATCATAATCACCCATGTTTTTTCAGATAAAGAAAATGAGATTCCAAGGTTAAATCATCTATCATATCCATCTTTCTCTGAGGTCATACAACTAGGGAAGATGCAAATTGGGATTCCACACAAGTAAGAATTCCATATTTACACCTATATAGTTTTTTAAACAAATAAAATATGGAAAAGACTGAGTTTTCTAAAATGTTGGCTCAGGCAGTACTTACAAGACATCAAAACATCACATAAAATCACTAACTCTGATAGGATGATCACTTAGGCTAGTAATGAAAACCAAATGGTAAAAACTTTTCTAAAGAAAAAGAGAGTGAGACTTCCACTAAATTTATTTGTGTGTGTTTTTTTTTTTACAGAACTGAGAAAATATCTAGAAAGGGGGTTTGCTGACTGATATTCTTCATCTTCAAACAAATTCTGGCCCATCAGCCAATACTCAAGAAAAATTTCATGATTGGTAATTACATTAAATTATGAAAACAGAGCTGCAGTTCTCATCTGACTGTATTTGGTGCTTTATAACAGTCTTTTTTAATCAGCAAAGATTAGTTACAATATGTTTTGTATAAGTAATTATAAAACTGCCATGGTTTTTAGTACATTTCATTATATTTTCAAGCATCGGCCTCTCAGGTTATTAAATTAGACATGCTACCACTGGGGAATCGGGCAATTTTTCCTAATTAACAATGACAAAGGGAGATAAAGGGAAATATTGTTTCATGGTCCAAATGTATTCAAAAGGCAATACCTTCTAAGAACCACTATGTTTGGTGATACTTGTGAAACACACACATACACACACACACCAGGCTCCACTCCTACCAAATAGCATAAAATAAAGCAGGCACTCAATTAAAAAAAAAAAAAGAAGCAGTTCTAGACAAAATCTCTCTTTTTTACCTATTTGTGCTTTGGATGCTATTTTAACACAATTGGAATCAAAATGATCATTGAAGGAAATGTTACAAGTTATATGTGGTCACTGACGAAATCAATAAGGCCTCTTAAATAACAGTTCCAATGAAACAAATTATGCATAATTTTTACCTTCACAACTCAATGATGCTTGAAATGAAATCCCTTTTATACCCTTTATGCAAGTATGTCTTAATAGTAGTTAGCAACCTGAAAAAGGAGGCTTTTATCAGCGAGATTTCTGCTACGGCACGTCCATCTCAACTTAAGGGGTCAAGAGGTGCTGAATAAATGTATTTAGGTACTTGAAGCACACTGTTTTTTAGCCCGCAGAAAAATGCTACCTACTGGGTCCTCACGCTCTAAAATAGGGATAAGAAATGGAAAAAAGAAAATAATTCTTTACATGCGCAGGTTTTTAAACTGTATCAAAGTCTTCATAAATCTCAAAATTACAGCTTCAAAGAGAAAATTAGAGAAACAATCTCTTAATTTCTCTTCTCTCTCTCTCCCCTTTCCAACATAGAATGTTTTTCCTAGGAATATTACCAGAATAAATGTGGGCAAGATTAGATGCAAGGAAATATTTACACTAAGTCACGGAAATCATATATTTATATACACACATACAGACACACACATTTTTTTCTGGAATAATAATGGTAGCTAACGATCACCATAGTGCTGTGTGCTAGAAATTGCTCCAAATGCTTTTAATACTAACTCATTTAATCTTCATCAGGTACTGATATGATGCTCATTTTACAGATGAGAAAACTAAGGCCAATTGACTTTCCCAAGTTAAACAGAATCTAAGTGCTAGAGTCAGGATACAAACCCAGCAGTCTGGTCCCCGAGCCTGTACACTAAAGGTAAGAGCTGCTTAGCACAGCCCAGAGGACACTGCAGGTGTTGATGCCTGCTACGATCCAACATCTTCTTCAATATGCTCCTCACTTCCAGCCACACTGACTCCTTTCAGTCCCTCCTATTCCCTTTGCCAGCCACAGGGCATTTGCACACATTGTTCACTCTTGCTGGATCACTCTTCCCTCTCCTCCTATTTGATTTCAATTGTGTGTCACTTTCTCAGAAGCAGCTGTCCTTGATGTCCCTAACTGCCCACTGCCCTGATTAGAGGCTCTGCTAGCATCATGTCACCCTCCTTCAAAGAACATGATTACAGCTGTCTGTTTAAGCATGTGACTAATGTCAGGTTGCCCCACTCAACAATCAGCTCTGCAATGGCAGGAACCAGGTCTGCTTCGGTCCATCCCCAGTGTCTCTGCAGCGCCCCATACATAGTGTGTATTGCATGGCTGTAAGGAGAAATAAATAGACTGCTATTTATTACCTGAGCAGGTAAGTCTTTCAGATGGGATTTTCTGAATTGAAGAGTGAAAGTGGCTAACGTATCAAAGACAGCTAAAAAGACAGGGAATGTGTCAGAGAGTGGAGGTTAGAAGATAGAGCACGGACCTAATTCACTTAGCCGACAATCACTAAGCATTTCCCGGTTAAGTATCAAGCAACATAGATACGATGATATGGACAGTTCTGGAAGGAAATGGTACTGTGACAAGTAATTAAACAAATGCAGTACAGCTTAAGGGCGAGGTACGGAGGGAGGAAGATGGAGTCATGAATCAACTCAACATGGGCTAACAGTTAGGAATGCTTCCCGTGGGAAACAGACCTCTAACTGAATCTAGGAAGCGGCAAACGCATTATTCAGACTGGTTGGAAAGAATGAGATAAATTCTTATGTTCAAAGTCATAGACACATGGGAGAACTCAGTGTTCAAGGAACCACAAAGGGTCTGGAAATGCAGGAGTGTAAAGCAAAGCTGGGAATTAGTGGGAGAGGAGGCAGGTACGCAATGGCCAGATCCTGGAGGAAACTTTTTGCCCTGCACAATAGTTCTGACTTTTTCCTATGACCAATGAGCAAACTTTGAATAGGTATATATGTAGGACACACATAATGTAAAATGGCAAAGATTATTCTTCCGTGCCTAAAATGTTTCTCTTCTCTTAACTTCACGAATTCTTCATGCCTTCACCACTCTCGCGGTGTTTGGCAAGGCTCCTGCTCTCTCTGCTTTGGGCCCCTGGGTTTCTTTAACTTTCAGGGCTTCAGGGATCCCCTCCACAGAGCTGATTCTGCAGGCGCTATCTCTGACCCTTCACACTTTCCCCGGTTTCATCCCCACGCTTCCTACTTTCATCTGGACGTTTTAACTTAGTTTCAGTCTTCCCTTGTCCCAGCCCTCCAGTCACTCCCCATCATGACTTCCCTGTTCTATTAATATAATTTCATTCAGGATGGAGGCCTCAAACGTACACTTCCTTTTCTTATCAGAGGAGTGAAATAGTTGTGTTTATGCATGTTCACACTCATAAGTGGGAGCTAAACGATGGGTACACACAGGTACAGAAAGATGTAAAGGACATTGGAAACCAAGAAGGGGGAGGGTGGGAGGGGTTGCAGGATAAAAACTTACCTATCTGGTACGATGAACACTGTCCTGTTGACAAGCACACTGAAAGCCCTGACTTCAGCATTATACAGTATATCCATCTAAAAAAAAGCATTTGTACCCCCTAAATATTTTGAAATAATTTTTTAAAAAGTTGTGTTTATGTATATTGGAGGAATTTTTCTACTAACAATGTAGAAATTATATTTAGGTGGGACCTGGGGTAGGCACTAGAAAGGCTACTGTAGCCTTCTGGCTGTTTGCCCTTGCCCTGACAGAGCTCCCCAAAAGTCCAAAAAGAACTACACTCTAGGAGAAGATCTTAGTTCCTGGATGCGGCCAAGGCCACCATATATAGGTGTGTAGGTTGTAAACTGCCCATAGGTTCCCAGCAAGAATTTGACAGGGCCTGAAATCTATGCTATATTCTTGTTGACCAAATCTTTTGTGTTTGTACAGAAGGAGGTATCTTTTTCTGACTCAACAACAGTCCTGCATTTAGAAATCTATGAGACAAGTAAACAATGTTTAAGATAATGCTGGAATCATACAACAGATATGTGGGGCGGGGGGAGGAAAGACTATTCTGCTCAGTAACAAATACACTGAAGTTGGCTGTATCTTTGGTAATTATAGCAGAGGGCCTAGGCTGATTGCCTGTTCCACATCCACACCCAAGCCTCACAACCAACACACCCGGCCCTCTTACACAGCCCACTGTCAGGCTCCCACTGAAGAGTAAAATGTGTTAGGGAAGCAGTGGAAACTCACGCCAGTTTATAGGATAATCATTACACAACTGCATAGGAAGTGCCTGCCAAACCCACACACTAACCAATCTAGTCTTTAAAACAATCTATAAACAACTAAGAATCATTCCTTTAAGGAAAACCAATGGTATGAAAGAGAATAACTAAGAAAAATAATCATATAATTGACACTAGAATAAATAGAAATAATTTAGTAAACAGAAAAGATTATTTTAAAAGTTTTGATATCTACAGAGTGATATTTAATATTACGTCAAATGTTAGAAATGGTTGAATCTAGTTGGTGGGCAGAGGATATTCATTGTACCCACCTTTCAACATTTCTCTGTGTTCAAAAAAAATGTTTTTAAACTGGGCATAAAGCTACAGTAATCAAGACAATGTGATATTGGCAAGAGAAAATAGCCAATAAAACAATGGAACAGAATAGAGAGTCCAGGAATACATCCACATAAATATTGTCAACTGACCTTCGAAAAGGAGCAAAGGCAATATGATGGATAAAAAGGTAATCTTTCAACAAATGGTTCTGAACCACGGGACATCCATATGCAAAAATGAATCTAGACCTAGACCTTATACCCTTCACAAAAATTAACTCAAAATGGATCACAACCCTAAATATAAAACACAAAACTTTAAAGCTCCTAGAAGATAATACACGAGAAAAATCTAGATGACCTTGGATTTGGTGATAACTTTTTAGATATTAACACCAAAAGCACAATCCATGAAAGAATTGATAAACTGGACTTCATTAAATTTAAATATTTCTGCTCTCTGAAAGACACTGCCAAGAGAATGAAAAAATAAGCTACATACTGCAAGAAAATATTTGCGAAAAAAAGTCTCATGAAGGACTGAATATCTAAGAACTCTTAAAATTCAACAATAAAAAGACAAACAACCTAATTTTAAAAATGGGTAAAAGAGCTTAACAGACAACTCAACAAAGATATACAAATAAAAAATAAACACATGAAAAGAAGTTCAGCATCATGTTATCAGAGAAATGTGAATTAAAACAATGAGATATACCACTACTCACTTAATAGAATGGCTAAAATCCAGAACATTGACAACACCAAATGCTGGTGAGGATGGGTAGAAAGAGGAGCTCTCATTCACTGCTGGTGGGAATGCAAAAGGTACACCACTTTAGTGGTGTTCTTGCAAAATTAAACACATACTCTTACATATCACACAATCCAGCAATCATACTTCTTGGTGCTTACGCAAAGGAGTTTAAGATTTACATGCACACACACAAAAAAAGTGCACAAGCATGCTTATAGCAGCTTTATTCATAATTACCAAAAACTTGAAAGAAACCAAGATGTCCTTCAGTAGGTGAATGGATAAATAACCTGTAGTACATTCATACAATGGAATGTTATTTAGCCCTAAAATGAAATGAACCATCAAGCCATGAAATGACATGGAGGAAAATCAAATGCATATGACTAAGGCAAAGAGGCTGATCTGAACAGACTACGTACTGCAGATTCCAATGACATGATATTCTGGAAAAGGCAAACTATGGAGAAAGTAAAAAGATCAGTGGTTGGATTGGGGGGAGAGGGATGAACATGCAAAGCACAGAGGATATTTATGGCAGTGAAATTATTCTGCATGCTACTACAATGGGGGATAGATACATGCCCTTGCAAATTTGTTCAAACTCATAGAATGTACAACACCAAGAATGAACCCTAATATAAACTATGCACTTTGGATGATGATGATGTGTCAATACAGGTTCATCCATTGTAACCAGTGCACCACTCTGGTGGGGGGTGTTGATAACGGGAGGCTGCGCATGCGTGGGGGCCAGGGAATGTGGGAAACCTCCATACCCTCCACTCAATTTTGCTATGAACCTAAAACTGCTGTAAAAAATAAAGTTTATTTTAAAAAATTAACAGGCAAAAGCATATTGCATCTATAAAACAAGGACAAGGATAAGCTACCATAATTTAAGAATGGAAAACAAGAAAAAGTTCTGAAATGGAACAGGGCAAGTATTACAATGAATAGGTCTAACAACCAAAAGAATGAAGGGCCACCAAATGCTAAGAAAGATAAAATTTAAAAACAACAATAACAAAAGATTTAGACTCATTATTGTGAAGTTTCACAATCCCCAGTGTAGAAAAAAAATAAAACTATAGAGGAAAAAAAAGGTTACCTACTAAAAAAAAACTGTATCAAACTGGGGACAGACTTCTCATCACAACACTGAATACTAGAAGACTATGGAGAAATGCATTCAAATGACTGAGGGAAAATCACCTTGAAGGTAGAATTATCTAGCCAGCACAGTTGGAAATTAATTTGAGGCCAAAATAAAGACAGTTTGGGTCATGCAAGACTCAACGCATTTATCTCCCGTGTACCCAAAATAAGACACAATGGCAGAAAAAAAAAATGACTTAAAAGTAGAAAGAACACTCAAAAGAAATTAAAGAAAAGCAATGGGTCCTTGACATTGGAACATTCGTTCTTGATTAGCAAAGGTTTAGAGATGTTGAATTATATTTTTTTCATAAATCCTCATCAGTACTTGGTTCTGTTTTGACTACAATTTAGATAATCATAACACTGTGCTATGTTATTGAACTGTTACTGACTAAGCAAAGGAAACTTAGAACTAAGGAGCAAGATACAAATGGTCAAAGGCCAAGGTATAAATGGCCAAAACATCAGTAATGCGAATAAATATGTACTCAAGAAAATTAGTAGATGAAAGAAGGTCAGGGGGAAAATGTTCTAATTTCTCATCTTCCATAGCCAGAGCCTACACTTTGAATACAAACCAGATAACAAAGAAAAACGTATCATTTGAAATCATAAACTATGAAAAGTGGCCACACGTCAGGCATTGGACAGGCCAATGTGCAGGTGAAGTTTAAGATGGCAGAGCCTTGAACATAGTCACTTTTAAATTCCTATTTTAAATGGACATATTGTAAAATTAGCTTACATAAGGTGGCAATAAATGTTCCTTTTAAAATATTTTCTCTTTTCATATTTTTCATCCTAGGCAGCCTCAATAGAGTAGCAGGTGTATTTTATATAAATGACCAAAATGTAACAATATAAGTATGCCTCACATCTTGATCTCCATCTGTTTCCCTGTTAGAAAATTAAACAGCCTTGCAGCAGATAATCCTCTCACAAATTATTCTTTCAGATGGCCTCTGTGTGTGATACATTCATTTGAGCCTTACATCTCTCAAAGTTAGAATGACCTCTTTAGGCTCCACTCTTGGGACATCAGTGTTTTTCCAACACAGACTCTGTCTTTATATTCTGCCAGCTGACTATGAAATTCACTTGACTACAGTGAAATCTGGCCTTCATGAGGAGTTCAGGAGTTAACTGCTACTGAAAAAAGAAAAAATCTGTGGGAGGAAAAGTCTGTCATGGTTAATGATATGATTTATTGCAATTACAGAAAACTACCCTGATTGTTCAAATTGCGGTCTGCGGGCCTCAGCCAGATTAAATGCCAGGCTGCGACTAGCACAGGGAGGTAATCAAATAATTGCCTTTGCTAAATAACACTGTTCTTAATTCACACAGCAAACTTTTTAAAGCATAAATTGATATGACATGATTGAGAAAAACAAAACACCAGGATTTTTAAAAATTAAATTATGCAACAAAATGGATCTAATGTTAGCCGACCAAAACCGATTTTTAGGGCAATTTTTCTTCAAAGATATTTGAAGTTGTTACATAGAGCCAAAAATTTTGCATAATCCAAGATCTAGCTGATACAAACTACATCTACCATTTGCAAAGCCAAAAAAGGTCGTCATTCAAGAAATTTGAGGAAAAGAGGAAATTTGCAAAAATCAAACTTGGAAGGAAAGAGGAAGAGTCAAAATAGATGTATTATATATGTCCCAGTTAGATATTATCCACTCAGAAGATAATCCTGAACAGATTTAAGAGAGAGGGAAGAGGCAGGATATTATAAAGTCAGTCAACCACTAACAATTAATTTGTTCTAGTTAAAATTTTAAAAATATCTGGTCATCTACATTGTCAGTGATAGATATGATGATCAGAGTTGTCCGTGGTTAAATAATTATGGACATGCTTATTTTTTAGTCCCAAAAGAAAATGGAGCAAACGGTAATAAGAATAGTAAATACAGTATGCTTGCTATGTGCACTACCTTCCAAAAACTCTATAAGATCAGTTTTTACATAACCCATTCTCATTCCTAGTACATCCAGACTCAGGCATTTCCAAACAAGTACTAAAGGGTATGTGTTAATTCCAGCTCCAAATGAGGGCATCAGAATCATAAAAGGCTTTCTTGCATCCATCCAAGAAGCATGAAATTGAGCTTTGTTCAAAAGTTTAGAGACGGGCTAAGTGTCAATTTTGCCTATGCTGAATTTACAATCTACCCAGGAAACAGAATGAATATACAGAGAGATACTGCAAATAAACCACTCAGGATTTACCGGAGGCATGTACAGATTCCGTTGACACAAGGAAAATATGAAAACACATATACATAATTTAGACAAGTTCACACAAACATTGATTTGAGTGAATGAGGAAGTATGAGATATAGATTGATCTGGAATCAAGTTAACTAACCCCCCAAAAGATGCTATTAGACAGTAGAGAAAACTAGAAAGAGATGTGAAATGTCAGAGGAAAGGGTCAAAATGCAGATATCCTAATCTATTTTGGAAGGTTGGCCATGAAGTGGGGCATGACCACAGCAAGGCGTTTCCCTGAAGAAGCACGTGGCTGTCAGATCCGCTCAGAGAAACAAGCGCTGAGCGAAGTAGGGAGGCTCAGGCCAAACACCAGGCAAGAGAACAGTGGCTGACAGGAACCAAAATCCAAATCAAAGCTTTCCAAAATCAGAAACAGAGATAAATAAAAAAACAGAGATAAATAAAGACAAAAATCAGAAACCAAGAGCAACACATTATAAAAGAGAAGCTAGGGAAGATGAGGAGTAAATGAAATGCTCAATTAATTTCAACAATCTTGCTATGAGCAGTTTTAAAGGACTGGACTTGTCGTTTTCACAGGTAGGCATTCAATTTGGCATCTGTTGGGTTTGCTTTGTGTTCTCCCTCTCCCTAACTCAACATTCAATAGAAACAGGAACTCTGACAACACAAAAGAAAGCCCGTTTGTTTTTTTTTTCTTCGAAAGTTTCTGGGGTGAAAATCTGAACTTGGTAACTTTTCTCAGAAATGTATACTGTTCAGAAAAAGCATGTTGCTTATTTCATCATCTTTCCTTAATATCACTATATATTTGTTCCTAAAAAGATTTGTTCCTGTTCTTCTGTGTACTGGCTTATCAGTCACAGCTTCTATACTATTGCTGTTCTTTCATTCCTGAAATACTGTTAGATAATTTACTAATAAACACTGTCAGTTATTTTTAAAATGCTACCACTAGGGAGTAACCAAGAGTAAATATTGAGATTCTTTGTATACAGAAGAAAAAAAATTTTAGATCTCCCTATATTAAAGTTACTTAACACATTTAGTTCATGCCTATAGTGAGCATAACACATTCCTACGTTAATCAGAGAGGTATATGTGCTCTGTTATAGGGATATATTGGTGAATATGCCACAGTTCCTGAGTTCAGGATGTAGAAAGCCACAAGAGAACATCACTCCAACCCTAATATTACATATAGCATTAAAGAGTGGAGGTTAGATACGAGGCAACCAAATGAAATGAATTCAAAAGGGTGACAAATACCTCCAAAGAGAGATGGGAGACACAATTAGGAAAGAGTTGGCAATCTTAAAAGTAGGAAAAAAATCCTGAAAGATTAATAAATTTTTAAAGACTAAAGGTGGACTACCATGACAGTTTAGAATCCCTGGGAGCCCCAGACACAAGTGGAGTCCTCACCCACTCACCAACTCTTTTCTATGGGCCACTGCTGGGTACTTACAGGAAACACTGAAGGATGATAGGCAGGAAACATGAGAGTTTAATCTCACCCCCAATGGCACAGGGCACAGAGCCTGACAAGGTAGTAATATAGGAGGAGGAGGACTGTCTGGGAAGCCCATTTGTGCCTGGGGCCTTGCATGAGCACAACCTTGTGACTGACTGCATCTGGAAGACAAGCATAAGCCCATGTACAACCCCCAAATTTTACTCTGATGTGGAGCAAAAGCCATCTGCCCCTGAGGGAGGAACAAAACCTTAGGTAAACTCAGAACTTGACCCTCATTTGGCAGGAATGAACATCTGTCCCTGAGGAGTGGGGGAGAAACAAGAAATTTCCCAAGCAAAAGTTACCCACCACTAAAGAGGGATAGAAAACCTATCCCTCACCCTACACTGATACTACATAAAACCCACGTGGCACTAGAAGGCAAGCAGAAAACCTGTTCATACCCAAATCCTATAATCACATAAAGCAGGTCTACTGATGCTGAGAGAAAAGTCACTTACACAGTAGACCACCCACCAATGCAAGGCAGCATTAAGCTGCTGTGAAGGCAGAAACAGGGAAATTGCCTCTGATATAAACATGGACCGAGTAGAAGGCGAGATTGTCTGCCACTGAAGGAAGAAAACGAATACCCAGAAAATATTCTGAATACTTGAAACTCAGGCCACAAAATCTGTAAGGCTGAGACTAAAACAGGAGTATTAAGAAAGCAACCCTCCTCTCACTATGCTATAGGCACTGCAATGAGTAACAAGCAATGATTTGCAAAGAGACATCCTCCATGACACAGGCTTGTAAAGCAGGATGAGAGCTAAGGCACAGAACACAGCAAGACAAAAAAATGATCCACCTCGAGACATAAAAGTATCAATAAAACCAGGCCTGGAGATGACCCAGATATTTGGACTTTCAGCCAAACAATTTTAAATAACTATGAATAAAATACTAAAAGTTCTACTGAAAAGGTGAATAACATGCACAAACAGTTGGGAAACTTCAGAAGAGAGATGGAAACTGTAAAAAAGAATCAAACGGAAATGCTGGAAATGGAAAACATAATATAGATGAAGAATAACTAACTTTGAAGGGATAATAGCAGATCAGACACAGCATAAGAATCATTAACTAAGAAGATAGATCAATAGATATTATCCAAGCTGAAAGACAACGAAAAAAAAGTGAACAGAGCATCCAAGAGCAGAAATACAATATCAGATGACCTAACATATGCATGATTATAGTTCAAAAGAAGAAAGAAGGGTCCAGAAGACATATTTGAAAAGATAATAGATAAGAATTTTCCAGATTCAAGAAGCTCAAAAAAATCCCAAGAAGGGTAAAAATAAGTAAAATCATAGGCACATGATAGGTAAACAGTTAAAAATCCAAAAATAAAATTGGGAAGTCAGGCAAAGGAAAAAAAGGCATATTATATAGAGTGAAACAAAGAAACAAATACAGCAGATATCTCATCAGAAACTATACAGTCCAGAAGACATTGGAGAGACATCCCGAAAATAATAAATGAAATACAACAAAAACCTGCCACCATATAAATATATAAACAGTGAAAACATCTTTTAGAAATAAAAATACATTAAAGCTTTTTCAGACCCAAAAAAGCTGAAAAAATTTATTGCCAGCATACTTGCAATATTAAAGAAAAAATTCTTCAAGCAGAAAGAAAATGCCAGACAGAAACGTGGATTGACACGAGGAATGAAAAGCACTGAAAATATCTTTTTAAAAGATAAGGGACAAATATAAAAATATTTTAAATATTACTTTAAAAGATAATTAACTGTCTCCTTGGCTAGAAAGGGCAACACTGGGCTAGTAACTGGGAAAAGCCAGATGAAGACAAACCAGATATTGGGATGGCCATGAACGGCTTACATCAATTGTCATTCGTCTCTTGAGGCTTTGTTCCTGTTGCATGGTCAAAATTGGGATTATGTCAACAAGACAAAAGAAAACCCTGTTCCCCAACAGGGTTAACTGTTGGAGAATTGTAGGGCATGGCTGCTTCACAACACTCTAGCAATCGTGCATGTGTCCACAAAGGTCATGCAGGTAAAGACTTGTACTGCAACTAGTCTAAGTGCTGGCAGAATGCCCTGTGATCATCCCAAACACAAGAAGATAGAAAGCTCGAGAGGACCTGTCTTGAAGCCATGTCCCTCTATCTCCCTATCTTCCTCGGGAGGTTGTCATGAGAGTTTCATTATCGCCTCCAGGTTCTGATGAGGTATGGGGCTTTACCCCCTACCCCTCTTAGTGCATAGCTGCACACTATAAAATTGCTTAGCTGACATTGAGAATTGGCTCCTCAGCAACAGGGCATCCCACAACTCACACTGCACTCACCTGGCCTCTGTTGTTTTCGTGTCATCCTTTATGGTGTGTGGAACAGGGAACCTGAGAGCTGGTTGCTTCGGGTACTCTTCCTTTAACTGTCTATGTAAGTAATAAATTGTCTGAAACTAGAAGTGCCTCATTGTATCTTAACAGCCAAATCAGTCAGGTCTTGGCATTGGCCTTGGCCTTGCCTGCTGTGTGCTTGACAGGAAATACTAATAGTATCTGCTCTACCCAGTAAACCTCCAGCATAATTCAAGGGCATACACATGGAACATAAGCAAGCAGGATCCAACCTTCAGAGCCCACGTGGAAAACACTTACGTGGTATAAACTAGAGATTGGCAAACTATAGCCCAAGGGCCAAATCCTCTCTCAGTCTGAATTTCTATGAACTAAAATGGCCTTTAAATTTGTAAAAGGCTATGAAAGGGGGGTGGGGGAGAGACAGAGAGAGAATAGAGACTCAATGTGGCCCACAAAGCCTGAAGTATTCACTATCTGACACTTACAGATAAAGATATTTGCTGAGCCCTGGCCTAAGCCATCAGTCACAGGACTTTAACTGGGTACTTCTTCCTTTTATAATTTCAGCTTCTTGCCTAAAATATCCCAGTTTTATGAGCGAGAGGGCTGAGCCTCCAAGAGCTTAAATGGCATGCCCACAAAATAACGATTTGGGCATTCACATATTTTCTAGTAGAGAAAAATTCTTTACATTTAGAATTTAGACACTTGGTAACTCTACTAAGGGCCACAATTGAATACTCTGCCTTCTCCTCCTTCCGCATGTACTACAAAAGGAGGAAATATATCTTCAAAATCAGCCAAATCAAAGTTTAGGCATTTATGATGTACGGTGCCATGTTCTCCACTGTAGGTGTTCATATCTTATGCACTGTTATCTCCCGAGTTTTGACCAGTTCTAGCTATTTCCCTCTATCAAAGAAAGTGGTTAAGAATAGAAGATAAAAATCACTCATCTTACTATGAGAAGTTTTGAAAAATAGCAACAAAAAAAGGAGAAAGTGTAACCGTTAGCTTAAATATATGTAAATCACTCATCAAACAAACAAAATATTTATTAAACACTTATGTGCCAAGTCTTCTGATAGGCAAGCATTTTAGATGACCTCTGAATTCTTTGTGTCCATTTTTGCCTAGTCTACCTCTGCCATAAATGAGATTCTGCTCTATTTAGTTGGGAATACTGAGCTTCAAATCCAACCTCATATGGCTCTACAAAATGCCTACTACAGTGGTCACAAAATGAAATGCCTGCAGGGACCAGGACGAGAACTTACGGACTAGACCTGAATCCAAAGAACAGAGGCAGGAAGGAGAGACATGGGCTGTGAGCAGAGGAGAGTATTCCCTTAGCGTGAGAGAACGCAAGCCTGTGTGGTAAGAGTTGCTGATTCTTTCAAGAGAAATCAGATATCTGGATTTTCATGTGAAATCTCTCCATTGTTAAAAATATTCTGTGGGCCAACAAAACCTATCTCTGAGGGGCAGCCAGTCCACTGCAGGTATATAACCTCTGCATGAGAGGTAAATTAGTTTTGCATGATCAGTCTCAAAATGACCATGCTCTATGCAGGACCCTTTTTTATAATTAATTGTTATTTTACTTTGTAATTGTCTCAAAGTAAAGGATTCACATGCAGTTATAAGTAATACTGCAGAGAGAACTCACATAGCCTTTACACTGTTTCTCCCAGTGATAATATCTTGAAAAACTACAGCACAATATCACAGGATATTATTTCTTTTAGGATTTACTGTTTCACTATTTTTTAAATAGAAGCAGAAACAGATAAATATTCTCCTGACATTCCTAGGTGAATCCACCTGACTTTTTTCACTGGAGATCACCCCATAGCAGTGTGCATGTGCTTGTGTGCGTGTGCTTGTGCACATCAGCATGTGTGTTCTTCATATTTTCATGCCTACTTATAGCTGCATAGTATTTCTCTTTATTGATGTACTACAGTTTATTCAACCATTCCCTTATTGATGACATTGGCTGATTTCAGTCTTTTGCTATTATAAATAGTGCTGAAAATAATAGCTTTGATATTCGGCTTTTTAGACTTTTGCCACTATACCTTTGGGATAGAGTCCTGCAAGTATCTAAATGCCTATATAATACTATTTTATATTCCCCCAGCAATGTGTAGGAGAGCTGTTTCCCCACAAACTTGCCAACAAAGTACACTGTTGAATTCTGAATTTTCCCAAATGTAAATGGTGAGAAATTATATTTCAGTTTAGTTTTAATTTCCATTTCTCTTATTTTGATCAAAGTTGAGCCTCTTTTTCAGATGAATAGGACGCATTTGCATCTGCTTTTCTGTGAATGGTGTACTCATCTCTCTTGTCCCTTTTTCCTAAATTCTTGGTCTATTTCTTCTCTACTTCAGCATCTCTTTATGTATTAGAAAAATCAACTCTTTATCTGTATTTTAAGGTGCAAGGATTTTTGCCCCCAGATTGTCCCATGTTTTCTTCCTATGTTTGATTTGCCATGCAAAAAAATTTAACATAATAAAACGTATCAATCTTATTACCTATTGCATCTGAATTTTGAGTCTTTTGGAACGTTTTCTCCGTTCACATGATAGAGAGCTATTAGCCCGTTTTTGTTCTATTTTTATAAGGTTTTCATTTTTTACAGTTGATTTCTGAATGTAACCTGGTGTACATCTAAGGAATGGATCCAATTTTTTATCATTTTCCATGTATCTATCCAATTCTTCCAACACCACTTATTTATTCCAAATTATTTGAGTTGCCATCTTTACTGTTACTACATTTATATATGCAATTGAGCCTATCATGGATTTTCAATTCTTTTCCATTGACCTGTTTGCTAATACAAACATTCCTTGATTATTAAAACTTCATAATATACAGGACTGGTCTGGCAGGGCTGGTCCCCCACCTACCCATTTCTCTTCTTTTTCAAGATTTTCCTGGCTAATATTGATTATTCATCCTCCCAAGTGATCTTAAAAAAAACTATCCATGTCCAAATAAAAACTCACATAAATATAATTGCATTTTTGGGGATTTGCCTTACACCCATGCAAGAAATTAGGAAGAACTGGCAGCTTTATGATTTTGAGTCTTCCTAAAAAGAACATACTGCATCTTTCCTTTTGTTCAAGGCTATTTATGTCATCTTTCAGAAAAGTATCATAGCATTCATTCCACATATAGACTTTGACATAGTTATTAAGTTTATGCATAAATATTTTATTTTCTTTTTACTATTATAAGTGGAGTCATCTTTTCTATTTATCATCTAACTTGTTTTTGTTTGCATATATACTGGCTATGGTTTTAGGGTTTTTTTAATTGACATATAATTGTACATTTATGAAGATACATAGTGGTGTTTTGATAAGTACAATGCATAGTGATCAGATCAAGGTAATTATCATATCCATCATCTGGAACATCTATTATTTCTTTGTGTTGGGAACATTCAATACCCTCCTTCTAGCTATTTGAAACCATGTAATATATTATCGTTACCTATAGTCATTCTGCAGTGCTATATAACACTAGAACTTATTCCTCCTATCTAACTATAATTCTGTATCCTTTAACAAATCTCTTTATATCCGCCCCTTCCCTTTAAACTTCCCAGCCTCTAGTATTCTCTGTTTTACTTTTACTTCTATGAGATCAACATTTTTAAGCTTCTGTATGAGTAAGAACATACAAATGTTTAACTCTCTGTTCCCGGATCATTTCACTTAACATAATGTCCTCCAGTTTCATCCATGTTGCTTCAAATGACAGGATTTCATTCTTTTTTACGGCTGAATACTATGCCATTGTGTATATATACCACATTTTCTTTATCTATTCATCTGATGTTGTATAGAATGGGAGGTTGATTCCATACCTTGGATAACATGAATAGTGCTGCAATAAACATAGGGATGCAGATGTCTCTTAAATATACTGGTTTCCTTTCCTGTGGATTGCTGGGTCACACAGTAGTTCTGGTTGTAGTTTTTGAGGAACCTCCGCACTGTTCTCCTTATTGGTTGTACTAATTTACATTCGCATCAACAGTGTATATGAGTTCCCTTTTTTCTACATCTTTACCAGCACTTGTTATTTTTTGATAACAGCCTAACTGGGGTGAGATGAAACCTCATTATGGTTTTGATTTGCACCTCCCTGATGATTAGTGATGTTGGGAATTTTTTCATATATTACATTTGTTGGCCATTTGTATGTCTTCTTTTGAGAAATGTCTGTTCAGATCATTTGCCCATTGTTTTTTGCTGTTGAGATATTCGAGTTTCTTATATATTCTGGGTGTTAATCCCCTGTCAGATGAATGGTTTGCAAATATTTTCTCCCATTCTATAGGTTGCCTTTCCACTCTATTGATTGTTTCCTTTGTTGTACAGATGCTTTTTTTTTTTGATATAATCCCATTTATTTTTGTTTTTGTTGCCTGTGCTTTTGAGATCTTATTCATAAAATCATTTCTTAGACCAATGTCATAAAGCATTTCCCCTGTGTTTTCTTCTATTAGTTGTATAGTTTTGGATCTTACATTTAGGTCTTTGATCCATTTTGATTATGGTATGGGGTGAGAGGTGGAGGTCTAGTTTCATTCTTGTGCATACAGATATCCAGTTTTCCCAGCACCATTTACTAAAGAGACTGTCCTTTCCCCAATGAGCATTCTTGGCACCTTTGTCAAAAATCTACAGTTGGCTGTAGACACATGGATTAATTTCTGGGTTATCTATTCTGTTCCACTGGTCTGTGTGTGTCTGTTTTTATGCCAGAGTTATTTATTTTTCAATGTTAATTTTGTAACCTGCTACCTAATGAAATTTTATTACTGTTTGTAGTTGTTCTTCCATTGGTTCTTCTGTGTGTTTCAGATATGAAAATAGAGTTTAACCTCTTTATTTCTAATAACTATTTTTCTAACAGCTTTTTCAATTGATTTCATTGGCAAACACACCTTCAACACAATGCTACAAAGTAGTGGAAATATGGGCATCTTTGTCTTATTCCTGATTTTAACAGATAAAAGCTTTTCATTTCTTCCCATTTATTGGCTTTGGGCTGAAGCTTGTTTTAAAAAAAAGGAAAGCAATTTCTATTTGATTGCTTGTAATACGAGTGACATTGAACTTTGTCAAATGCCTTTACTACATCTATGTAGATCATATAATTTTTTCATCCTTAACTCTATTAAAATAATAAATTACTAGATTTCCTAATATTCTTAGAATAAAATTTTAGTCATTAGTAGTCAGTTTTTAAACTTTTCTGTTGGAGTCTGTTTATTAATTTTATTTAAGATTTTTTTACATCAATAAAAAAGAAGACAGGTCTATAAATTTTTATATAACCTTTATCAGCTTGAGGGATCAATAAGTACATCTTATAAAACGAATTTGGAATGTCCTTTTCTCTGCTTTGGAGTAGATTAAGAATCCTTACTATTATCTAACCTTTAGAAGGTTTGATAGAACTTCCCTGTAGCACCATCTGGGCCTGGTACTTTTCTTGAGGGTGTGAGTCCTTTAAATATTTCCTCTATTTTCTTCTATAATAATTATTTGGTTTATAGTTTCTGCCTCTAATAGGACCAATTTTGTAGGCTGCATTAAAAAAATTGTTATTTACGCTTTCAGTTTTATTTTCATAAAGTAGTACAAAGAAGTCTCATAATTTTTAAATAATTTCATCTCTTATAATATCTATTTCTCCTTGTCAATTCTAATTTTCTGCTTTGTGCTTTCTCCACTTTCTCACAAATTAGCTAATGGTTTCTCCCTTTTGTTGGTTTTTCTCAAAGAACAAGAATTTGAAAATGTATTCACACTTTTTCAGCCTTCTAACTCATTAATTGCTAATTTTAACTTTAATTCCTTCCTTCTATTTTCTTTTGGTTTGAGTGTTAATCTTACAACTTTTGAGTTGGTATTTATTTATTTTCATTGTTTTCTTTTTATCGATAGGATAATTAAGTGCCATAATTTCCCTTTGACTATTACTTTAGCTATAGCCCATAAACTATGATATGCTATGCTTTCATTTTCAAGATATTTTAAAACTTTGTTTTCTGTTTTTCATATGACTCAGAGATGTTAAGTAGCTTATTTGTTTTGTTTGTTTTTAAATTTCTAGAGAGAAGCACCTGCTTTTTAAATTGTGTCCCTGATTTCTACTTTTATGCTATGACACTTAAGTGAATTTAGGAGTGATGATAAAAATGATATAAAAGTGATGAACCTTTGGATCCCTATAAGATAAAAAGGAAAAAAAAAAAAAGGAGTGGATGTACAAAATGGGGAAAAAAGGAGTCAAGGGCCCTGGTTATTGAATAGATCAAAGAACTACAAAGCAAATTCAAAACTGAAAATTATAAATTGCATATTTTGCAAACTCAAATGCTTAATGACCAAAAAGAGATTGTTTAAGTGATCAAAGAGAACTGGAGGGAAAAAGAACAAATGCAATATAAATGATAACAGATATTTGGCCTCAAGATCAAAGAAACCACAGGAGCAATGGGAGACAATGCAGAAAAGGGCAACTGAGGCAACTCGGAGAACACAGGTCCCATCTGAAATCGGCATCCCTTATGCTACCCACACAAGATTCCAGGGCCAAAATTTTAAACCTTCCAACTTTTAAAAGGAAGTAAAACAATCCAGATTGTCATGCTAAATATCTCATTTTTCACATGGTAGCTATTAATTCAATTATAATTTTTATTCATTTGTTTAAAGGAAAGGTCAATTTGTTGGGATTAGTCAGTAAGCCAGTGAAGTTTGAGGTTTCTGGTGAATAACAAATTCTAGAGTGTGGCCAAAATAGTGCACAACTAAATTGAAATTAAATGCTGAGGTCACAGAGGTTGCCCAAAGGTAATAAATTACCGAGGATGATGAGAAGATGTGAACTGAACAGGAAAACTGTGAACAGGTACCATTTTCCTTAAAGAAGAGGTAGAATGGTCAGAGAGGCTTCACTAGGGTCATAATATAAAGTTGTTTTATTGACCACACAACTTTGATCCAGGTTTCAAATACAACAGCAGTACAATGTACAGCCCTATGAGAACCATCACTCCAAGCCCTCCCAATCTATCCTTTTAATCACCTAATGTAAGAGTCTGCTAAATATTAAGACCGAGTTGACTGATCTAGACTAAATTTGAACATCTACTTATTTCTAATCATTTGGTACTTCTATGATTCTCTACTTTCCCTAAAGATAACCAAGTTCAGTTCAGAATTCTTTTCATTCCCCAAGCAACTGGGATGTCTAAGCCAGCAGATAAACTCATTTAGAGGAGCTATGTCAGGGATTCTTAAATGCTTTTATGCTTATAGACCCCTTCAGCAGTCAAATGAAGCCTAATGGGCCCCTTCTCAGAATAATAGTTTTAAGTGCATAAAATATGTAAGATTATTTTTAAAAGTAATATTGAAATGCAGTTTTCAGAATATAATAATGTATGTGCTTTACTTATTAAAAAATCAGGATAATACAAGAGGTTCTAACTCACTGTCATTTCTTAAAATTGAGTAATATTCCATTGTGAACAAATACCAGATTAAGAAATGACAGTGAGTTAGAACCTCTTGTATTATCCTGGATTAAGCTTCAGCCCATTATTCGAAGTGAGGTGACACAAGACCTGAAGAATGGGTTCCACTTGTACTCACCATCAAATTGGTATTGACTGATTAACACTATGGTGCTCAAAGGGTG
>CAUYRT010028030.1:0-42490 GCA_963574885.1 Lepilemur ruficaudatus | reverse complement strand
AGAAAATGAGGTTTACTAAGAGAAAGATAGGATTACAGGGAAGAGCAAGATATAGGTTTACAGAGCTTGGTACATATACCACAGATGACGACCTGACCCATTGTTGTAGCTAAGGGAGAGCTAAAGGAAGACGGCAAAGAGTGTTTGTAGTAACTCTTACAGGTGTATATCACAGAGAGTCTGCTTATGTGATTATGGAAAAATCAGAAGTAGGGTAGTAGAAGTTGGTTCCATTGCCTCTGAGGTTATCACAGTCACTTATATGTATTATATAACTTTAATACTCAGTTTACTGCTTATTTACTACTGAGTGCAGACTTAATCCTTGATTTTTTTTTGATTCTCATTTCTTTTCTCTATAAGATGGACCATACCATCTACCATTCCAGAGTTGCTCTAAACTTAAGAGTTAATAAATATATATAAAGAGCATAGTACATTGCCAACTTCAAAGTAGGCAATTACTAATTATCTAAGTCATCCTGGAAGCAACCTGTCATAATTTTCAGTCTTCAAAGAAGAATACTTTATTATTCCTTTATTAACTTCACCACATCTGCCATATGGCATGTGTGGCCAATGACCTATCTAAAAGGTAAGTGAATAGTTCAAATTTTAGCTCTAAGAAACACATATTCATATTTATGGAAAAAAACTAATTCTATTTCACAAATGGTCCAATATGTCCAATTGTATACTAAATTTCTATCATTATACCACACATACTCAGGGAAAATCAAGAAACAGGGATATAATCTTTAGCACTAATATTCATAGGCTTTAGACAAAGAGAGATATAAACATTTCCTGAGAGAGGAAATGAACAATCTCTCTCCAGGTAAGTAAGTGGGAAGGAATGAAGGAGCCTAGGCGAGTAGGCAGGTGAGTAGGAAGAAAGGAAGGAAGGAGGGTAATGATATTATAAACAGGAAGTTTTTAGTTATAAACCATGGCACATATTTGTGCAGAGATAACTTGCTGAACTTGCTGAACAGATCGTCTTAAAACATCTTGAGTCAAAAGCATAAAAATAAATGAGTGGATTAATAAAATGTGGTATATGTATGCCATGGAATACTACTCAGCCACAAAACACAATGGTGATCTAGCACCTCTTGTATTATCCTGAATAGAGCTGGAGCCCATTCTACTAAGTGAAATATCATAAGAATGGAAAAACAACCACCACATGTACTCCCCATCGAATTGGTATTAATTGATCAACATTTATGTGCACATATGGTAGTAACATTCATCAGGGGTTGGGCAGGTGGAAGGTGGGGAGGAGGGGAAGGGTATATTTACACCTAACGGGTGCAGTGCCCACTGTCTGGGGAAGGACACTCTTGTAGCACTGATTCAGGCAGGGTACAGGCAATATATGTAACCTATACATTTGTACCCATGTGATGTTCTAAAATAAAAAATAAATTAAGGAAGCACAGAACTTTTTTAACCCCTCTAGTTACATATCTGAAAACTTTAATACTTGACCAAAGAATTGCAGACGTTAACAAACAAGTAGCGATATAAGTTTTGCTCCAGCTGATGATAAATTATTATCAATCACACTGGGAGCCTCAGACTGTACTCATCCGCCACTGTCTACTTCTCAGGATTGCCAGGAGGCTCATTGTGTCCCATCAAAGCTGACTGTCATCTCCTCCCTCTTAAACTATCCCCCTATACCTCTCTTTTATCCATGAGCACAAAATTAGGGCACACTAATCACTCACTTTCCTTTTAACTGTAACCCCTCTTCTCCAATTTCCTTAGGCTCAAAGGCACGAATATATGCCCTGAGCCAGGTAACAGTGTTTACTTAGTAATCTGTGCCATTTTTATGCCACAACTGCATTTCTGTTTCCTGAAACACAATTCTACGTCTCTTTTCATTTAGTTTTTATGTGAGGTGATAAGTATCTGACATACATAGCATCAAAGCATATGCTATTTTCAATTGAACCTGGAGACTTTGCAATAAGCTGATGAAAATAAATGATATAATCAATGCCTCAAAGAGGTTGATTTGCCCAAGTTCAGCAGAAAAACTTAAAACTGAAATTAGAACACTGGTGTAGTGTGGACCACACCATGTACATAATGATAGAAGACATAAGAGCTATCAGTATGTTATCTGCCTACTGTGTGCCTTAAAATGTAACAGAAACTTCACATGCGTTATTTCTATTCTGGATAACAGTTACAAAACATGTGGCATTAATACACGGATTTTATAGATGAGGAAACAGATTCAACTTTAGAGAATTTCCCTGAGGTCACTCAGATAGTAAGTGGCAAAGCCATCATTCAAACCAAGGTTTGTGTGACAAGACCCTACTTTATAGAAGCCTTTAGGCACAGATGTATTACCAAAAGGCAAGGCCTTGACTGGTGCACTAATAACCCAATAAACAAGAAACTCAATATCAACATACCAAGAAAGGTATTATGGTAATTTCCCTTAAATTAAAGAAAATAATCATAGAAGGCAGAAAGTCAGTAATAATCTTTCCAAATTAAAATTTTAAAAGTCACTTGTAATCGTTCAGATTTTTAAATGAAGGATTTTTGGCATGATTATATATAAAACCTTCTTCAGAAACATTAAGATTCATGTTATTAAGTTGATAATAGTACACAGTCCTTATAAAACCATTTTATGTGAGGTACCTATAGGTCAGATGTAGTAAAAAGCATTTCAGAGCCCCTTTAAAAGTCAAGAATCCATCCGTTAATAATGGTTTTGATTGAAGCTATTACATGCACGTGTATACATACAGATTTAAAGATTGAATGTGAATTTGTAAATTAGGTACTTATTATGTATTAGCAAAAGAGCACACTTACATGCAAAGATTTTCACAGGCAAGCTTTTTCTGGACTAAGCAAATTTCAGCTTAGTTAAATCTTTCCCTCCCCTTGACTGTGAATCCCACAGGCTCTTGCTGGAAAACAGTATTAGACTGGATAGGTATATGTGCTTGATGTAATTTCTATCCTTGTAAAAAGCAGTTATTGCACATCTGAAATTGCTACTTTTCCTCTCTAATATTACTGTCATTTTATGGAGTGCTGTATAATTAAGTTTACTGCAACACAGAGGCATTTGATAGAGTTTCCATTTCCTACCTATGGCTTATTTTTACTCCATATGATAAATTAACAGGCTGCAAAATATAATTTTAAATCCCAGCTATTTTTGGGGAGTCCTTTTTCCCCCTCTGGAATTTTATTATTCTTTAATAGTTAATGTTAAGTTATATAGTGCTTACATGTTATATTAACCCAGATATTGCAATGTAGTTATTCCCTGTTTCTAGTTTTTAAAGTTTTAAAAAAAATGAAGTAATATAAAGAAATATTTTAGAAAAATTCCACCAGGATAAGAAAACCATAAGAAAAATTATATTAAAATGCCAGGTAAAAATCATAACTGTCATAGATTTCTATAATATTATGATTATGGAGAACCTATAATAATACTTTGCAAGGGATGTAAGGAATAAAAGGAAGCTATTCAGTTTAAAAAGCTAGAATAAAGGAGAATGTGCTTGATATAACATTATACTATTTTAGGACAGAATAGTGCCATGCTTTACTTCCTAGCTTTACCTATATGCTTTAATCTCATTGTTTGGTTGCTTTGTTTTGTTTGACCCGTCTTGTCTGATTTGAAATTTGATTTTAGATGAAGTCTGTGGTCATCTTAAGCTTTTTCTCCTGTTTATAGCTCTTGAAATATTGTTTCTCTCTCCTTCCTCAATTAAAAAGAATCCATTAATAGTTGAAAGACTGGTGGTAGAATTGTTTGAAGGTTGTTCTTTAGTTGGATTTTGTGTAATTTTGAACACTGTAATTATATTTAGATACCCTATGTTTCTACTGCCTTAGTGTAGCCTCCTACAATAGCCTGATGAGACTACCCAGCAAATTCCAATATGAAATTTTTTTTTATGTATATAAATTTTATTTCAGAATATTACAGGGGCACAAACTTTTAGGTTACATATATTGCTTTTGCACTATCTGAGTCACAGCTACAAGCGTGCCCATATCCAAGACAGTGAGCACCACACACATTAGGTGTGAATATACCCATACCCTCCTCCCCTCTCCCACCTGCCCAACACCCAATGAATGTTACCACCATGTGTGCACTTCAGGGTTGATCAGTTAAATCAATTTGATGGTGAGTACATGTGGTGCTCACCATTCTTGTGATACTTGTTCCATTCTTGTGCTACTTCACTTAGTAGAATGGGCTCCAGCTCCATGCAGGATAGTACACCATAGATCACCATGGTGATCATACAGGCTAGATCACCATTGTTTTTTGTGACTGTGTAGTACTCCATGGTACACATATACCACATTTTATTAATCCACTCATGTATTGATGGGCACTTGGGTTGTTTCCACATTTTAATGGCCTCCTGCTGCAGATGACAAAACTGTAAGTGAGTGACTTACCCAATGTAAAAGTAGTGGTCAGGATCATGGTAGGAGCTTGAAACTAGCTTACTTGACTTCCATTGCTCAAGACAGTAATCCCTGACAAGTAACACTAGGAATATCTAAATATCTAGTGAATTCATTTGTTAATAATGTCTGTCAGGGCTGAGGGAAGGAGAAACAATAATAAACCTGACATACATTTTCTGTCCCTCTATCCAAATTTTTTTCCCTGTGCTTCTCAAAATGCTCCACTTTCATACTTGCCATTGGCAGGAAGAATATGATAATTTCTTAAGGGACTGGGGGAATCACCAAAAATTCCCAATGCAAACCTTCTTTAATGTCTCTGATTTCGTTTTTTTTTAAACAAAACAATGCAAAATTTGGATTTGACTCCAAAATAGAATGTTGACTCTTTTATTTGAAAAAAATAGCATTTCCCTTCTGATGCAAAGTAATGGACTATGGTGACAAGTAAACGAACCATGAATGTGCCGTCAAGGGAATCGAGAGGTTCTGAAGAGCTGTACAAGTCCATGAGTCTGAATAACTTGTTTTGGAATCTTACCATGATAAAGCCATAAATGGGGGCTTTTAAAAAAGTAATTGGGAAAAATGTGCAAGTTTATGCCAATAAATTTAACAATCCAGATTAAATGAGTAAAATGAAATTAATAGATGTGTAAGAATACATGTTACCAAAATTAACTTAAAAAATTTGGGTACACTCCAAAGTTGGTATGAGAGCCAGATGTTATTAGACATAAGAATTGTAAGAATCCACGTTTTAAACTGAAACATCAAATGATAGAAAAATTCCATGTTCATTCCATGCAAGTTCAAAAACATTGCATATGAGCACACAAACACTCAGATGGAAATATAAATTAGATACCAGTATCAGTAGATTTTGCACCATAAACTATTAAATTAATAAAATGAAAATTAGAATTTATTCCAGGAATTAAGGGATGAGACAACTCTTGGAGCTTTATTAAAAGAATTCATTCTGTTAAGAGATTAAAAGAGGAAAAAAAACTTACAATCATCTCACTCATGCAGAAAAAAAAATACATTAATATTCAACATCTATTCTTGATTTTTCACACTTATAAGTTTAGAGCAAAGGGAATATTTCTTAACTTGTTAATTATCATTTATTGGACATCTACAGCAAATACACAGAATGATTAAACACTAAGGGCATTTCTTTTAGAATTATTTTCAACACAAGGACATTTGCTGTCATTCAAAATTACTTTATATAGCCTTTGTGATGTATTAAAACAAATAATAATTAAAATGATAACTACTAGAAAGAAAAAAATTGTCATTGTTTGCTAACAACATTAGTATATACCTAAATTTGGATTGAGATTTAAAAAAAAAAACAAACTAATAAATGTATTCCTTCTTTCTTTTTATTTCTATTTTTTTGTAATTCTGGTCATTGTTTAAGGCATATCTCAAGGAAAAGCATGCTCTCTGAAGGCTTCTAAATTCTCCTCCACCCAGGAAAAATGCCACTCTATTTTCTGACCAGTCTTGATAATTTGTTTAAACTGGTGAAGCACTGAAAATACTAGGTTACATTTTATTAAGTCTGTGTCTGTCTGTCCTTCAAATGGGAAACTTTATTTTACCCCTGACTCCTCTCGGCCCCTAGTCAGCGCTTGACTCTTAAAAGGAACTATCCTGCAATTTTGCAATGTATCAATATAGGTATACGTACTTACATTTCATGCTAAATTTAAATATTAATATAAGAAAGCAAAATTATCACATACTTAGGATTTATCACTTGCAATTAAATTTAGGTCAAATGATCACATTTATTAGTACATTATCACATAATTGGCAATATTACCATTAACTTTAACAGCATCACTTTTAGCTTGTTGCAAATATGAAGGCTCATTCTTCATTAAAATAAATCTCAATTATCTAGCTTTTCAACTACACATTCCTCATGTTTCCCCTAATCTTTTTATATTATAGTAACAAAATTGTCACAATGTACTTAACTGAAACAGGATCCTAGAAAATAAGCCTACCACAGCACCTCAAATGCATCATTTTCCATCTGCACTCAAATCAACTTTCCTTCTGCATTCCTTTTCTTAGCCAACATTTTTGGTTAAAACCATAATTATCTTTATTCTCTCTCTTTCTCTTGTTCTCACTCTCTCTCTTTTTCCCTCTCTCACCTTATACATTCAGTCTGGAGCTATGTCATTTTGATCTTGCTTTCAGGGAATTTTGGCTGTACAAGCCCTTTTTTATTATTATTTCAGCATATTATGGGGGTACGAATGTCAAGGTTACATATATTGCCCTTGCCCCCCTGTCCCCCTCGAGTCAGAGTTTCAAGCGTGTCCATCCCCCAGAGGGTGCACATCGCACTCATTATGTATGTATATACCCATCCCCTCCTCCCCCCTCCCGTCTGCCCGACACCCGATAAATGTTATTCCTATATGTTCACTTAGGTGTTGATCAGTGAAACCAATTTGCTGGTGAGTACATGTGGTGCTTGTTTTTCCATTCTTGGGATACTTCACTTAGTAGACCAGGTTCTAGCTTTATCCAGGAAAATACGAGAGGTGCTATATCACCATTGTTTCTTATAGCTGAATACTACCCTGTGGTACACATATACTACATTTTATTAATCCACTCATGTATTGATGGGCACTTGGCTTGTTTCCACATCTTTGCAATTGTGAATTGTGCTTCTATAAACATTTGAGTGAAAGTGTCTTTTTTATAGAGTGTCTTTTGTTCTTTTGGGAAGATGCCCAGTAGTGGGATTGCTGGATCAAATGGTAGATCTACTTGTATCGCTTTAAGGTATCTCCACGTTGCTTTCTACAGAGGTTGCACTAGTTTGCAGTCCCACCAGCAGTGTATGAGTGTTCCTATTTCTCCGCATCCACACCAGCGTTTATTGTCTTGGGACTTTTTGATAAAGGCCATTCTCACAGGAGACAAGTAATATCTCATTGCAGTTTGGATTTGCATTTCCTTGATGATTAGATTTTTTTTATCACTACCAACAAAACAATTTACTTCCAGAACCAATCTTTATGTCTTCATTTACTATTTTTTTTTATGTCCTCAATACTTACTTTAACTTCTCATAATCTATGTATAACCTGTTATAGTTTATTAGTTAGTTCACCTATTATAGTGTAAACTCCTGGGGACAAAGCATAAATTTCAATTCATGGTTTATCCCATAGTGTGTGTGTGTGTATATATTTTTTTTCATAGTTTATATACCCCAAGCACTTTCCTCTGCATGTGTTCAACAAATATTTTTCAGGGAATTTTTGTATGCCTTTAAATAATTGCATAATTGGTGTTACAGAAGCAGCTGCTTAATCTTGCTTTATGTGTCCAGATTGATTTGGCTATGAACAGATATTTATTGAGCACCTACTGTATCCTATGCACTAATGCTGGGGCTGAAGACACAGTAGTGATTACGGCAAATATGTGCCCTGAACTCAGGTAACTTATAGTGTTGGAGAAAATATTGAGAATAAAAAAATTATGAAATATTTGAGAAGTGTTTAAAAAAAGAAGTAAAAGTTTCTTTCCACACATTTAGAAAATTAAGTCTATCACTAGGTCATTACTATGTTATTCACCTAAATTCATCAATTAGCAACAAATTTGATTCTAGAAAGCACTTGTGATTCACAGTGACCTTGGACAGCATCCTTGGAATATCTCCATTTGACTTTGTTAGATGAAGATGATAATTTTCATAATTGACTAATCCCATGATATTGATGGTAGTTAATGTGCTGTTTTAACTTATTTATGAGAGTTTAAATTTCAAGTGGTAGTGTTTTGTTACACAGATGTTCCCTTGTTAGTCCCTGAATTATTTAAAGACATAGGATAGTACATATCTAATGAGACCACAGTGTATTCATAAAAATGAGAAGGGAATAGTTGTATTTTCTCTCTTGTTTTATTTGAAAAAGTATACCTTGATTAAAGCAATACTTGTCTTGTTAGAAAAGTAAATATCACCTTCGTTGTTGTTGTTTCCTCCAAAAACTGATGATCACAATTGATGGGTAAGAAAATTATTTTATATTGCCAATTTTTTATTTTATTTGTACAAATTTATATGATATACAAGGAACTCAACTCAACAACAAATAATCCCATTCAAAAGTGGGCAAAGGACAGGAATAGACATTTTTCAAAAGAGAACATACATATTGCCAATTTCTTAAAGTATTGATCATTGGGTAAAAAGAGAGACTTCTGTATCCCACAAGCTGAAGAGACATCTATACATGTAAATAAAACTTAAAGTGCTTATTCTAACTCCAATACATTACATGGAAACAGGCTGTTCATATAATAGTTTACCATTTCTCGTGTGTCTTACTGTTAATATAATTATTATCTAACATCCATTGAGGATTTATTATTTCCCCAATAATGTGCTAAATACTTTTAAATGAATTATCTCATTAAACTCTTATATAGCCCTTTGTGTTAGAAATTACAATAACCTCTATTTTATAACCTAGTTAGAACATGTAATAGTTACTTAGAAGTGAAGTCTACCTTGAGAATTTGATGGTTAAGCCACCTATTAAGAAAGCATATATACACTCCATTAACTGATTCCTTTAGAGATTAACTACTTAAGGTTTTTTTAAAGGAAAATATAATAGCTAGCCTTGTTTGTTTATTTGTTTTTCAGACTCTGGAGTATATATATCTCTCTCTTTCTGATTGAGTTTTTTCCTCCAGTTTGTTCATCATACTTATAGTAGCTATAGTCAAGAGGCATTTGGAAAACAGTAAGTTGAAACTGGTGCAAGAAATAGATCAGAAAAAGAGATTTGTTAGTAAAGTGTTAAAATTTGTTTACCTGGTATTCAAAAATATCAAACACTACATGCCCCTACTAACTTTAAGCTAAAATATAAAATTAAAAAATTAAGCTCTGAACAAATTTTATATGACTTTCTGGGTTAATATTAATAATTTTTTATTTAAATGGTAAGGAAAAAAACCTCCTAAAGCTAGAAACCCCATCCTTTGGGGTTATGCCTTTAAATATTCTTTTTTTAGTGGTAGTTTCCTTTCTGTAAGGAATTCCAGAACTGACAAGAAGCTGCCATTCATATCCCGACTACTAATTCCAGAACATAAAAATTTTAGTCACTAATTTCTTGTGTGTCTCTGTGTGCGTGAGAGAGATTGATTTTAGTTGCTAATTTTTATTTTAGACAAAAGTAGAAAAAATATATAACCCCTCAGCACAAAACCTTTTATTTTAATGTGCTTCAAGGACAAACACAAATAAAGATTTTTTTGAAAATTAGTTAAATATCATTATTTGAAAACTTTTTAATGAATTTGCTAAGAATGCAATAGGATTTTGGCAAAGGCTCTTGGTCAATTACTTTGGAATATACCATTTCTAAGATTTAACAAAATAAAATGCCAACATAGAGATTACATTTTTTTTAATTTCAACTGATGGACATGTTCCTGCCTGTGTAATGTAATTTGAAAGCTTAATTCGTTTAAGAGAAGTTTTTATTCTCTGCAAAGTTTCTATTATTAAAATTATACTTAAAAATTGTTTCTGAAACCTTTCTTACATATTTGTAGACAAACATCAAATAGAAAACAATACATTCATAAAGCACAGCTTCAATGCACAGTAAATTTAATTCTTTGACTATCTAAACTAGTTTTTAATCTTGCAGTTTTTCTTTGTGTGTGAAACTACTGGTGAGATGATCTCGCACTGTTAATTATGCCCTTTTTTGGTCATTAAAAGTGGTTGAGTGGACATCAGCATCATAATGAAGACTGGCAGATAAATACCACCTCACTTCTCTGCTAGTGACTTGCTCAGTGAGCTATGGAGACTTGTTGAACTCTTACTGTGTCCCTTAGGGCTGCAGTAGAGATAATAATATTATGCATGCATATTGCTGACATTTGCTTTCAATTTACCCTAAAATTTTTAAGAAGAAAAAGTAGAAAGCTAGAAAATCAAAGATAATTTAAGTTTTTAGGATATGTAAAACATCATTTTCAAATATATTTTTATGCCATAGAATGTGGAAATTATGGAAACAAAGAAACAAAAAGTAGAATAGACTAACAGGCTTTGGCTTGCTTTATTTCTAGTGGACTTTTAAAATGTGTATTGCCTTGTTACATTTCTCTATTGTGTAGTCATTAAAACGTAAATTTTCCATACAAATTAAAAGAAAAATGGTAGGAATTTAACTTAACACATACATTTATGATTTTAGTTTGTCCTCCTTTTAAGTTAGACTCTACAGCTTCTGCGCTGTTATCTCAGTGGATGACTTGAAAAGATGACCGTAAAATTCCTTAACAATGAGTTAGTTATCCATGCATTTCACTCTTGAGCACCTGTAGCCTCATCAGTCACTCGAGATATGGAGACAAATAATGGAAATTTGATGAGGAGGACCTAGGATCCGGAACTCAGTGATCAGAAAAATTTTACCAAGTGGAGAACACATTGCAGGTAGAAGGAATCACTTCTCTAAAGTTAGAGAAGGGAAAAAGAAAAACGACTTATTGAAAAACTGCAATTGGGTTGTATTGGCTTATAGTCTGTAAGATGTAATTTAGTGGAAGATGAATTAGAAAAGGTAGAATTGCCCATATCTTACTAGACTTTCAAAAAATATATACCTGTATAGGGATGCTTATTTATGTGACAGATCTCTTTCACATGAGAATGCTCTTTATTGGTTTTATAGGATGCACATGTTTAAAAATGTCTGACCCTTTGAAAAAAACTTTTTAAAAAATTTTCCAATATTTCTTTTTTGTGTTTCAAAACAACAGGCTTGGAAAATTCTGAGAAAAATAGGAAACTTCAAAATGCTAAAATGTTGATCATTGCAAATTACCTCGGTAAAGAAACCCGTAAATCCATTTTGGGGTTGTTGCCATTGCTGAATGGTCTGTTTTTGTATTTTTATTAATACTGTTGACTAGCTACAACAGGTGACATTTATATCCCCTTAGGCTGCCCATTAGCCAAATGAAGGGCCATCTGGAAAGGGATTCTGTTCTTTGAAAAATGTGACAGGGCTGATGGCTTTTTAACTGCTAGTCATCTATGATAGCTGGTAAACACTGGAAATTAGTGTTGATCCCTCAGAATTAAGAAGTTAGTCAAGTACTTAGAGATGAAGCAAGAGAAACACCTTTGAACCAGTTGTACACATCAATTCAGATTTAAAAACAACAACAACAACAACAAAACCTCCCTGATGTTTACTATCCTAAAAAGTATATATCAACAGTAGTATGAAAAAATACTATTGATGACTGTACTTTGATGGATATAAGCAGTTTTGTGGGATACATCTTGAAAAATTTAAACTTGAATAGATGCCTGATACAGCCGGAGAAAAGGTATACTCATTATGACACAGTTTGTTTGGAAATTTCCCCAAAGTGCTATTTTATAATATTGGTGCTGAGATGAACAGAAGGAGATGATTTTTGATGGCTAGCTCTGAACAGAAGTTCATTGAGAGTCTTCATAATCACAATTTAAAAGGGCTTTAATAGCAGCATAATAGAGAAATCTTAGAGGCTATTTCTGCTGAGCACCCTCACTTTTCAGATAAAGATTTTGCATCCCAGAGGGGTTGGGTAACTTGACCAAGTTTACGGTTATTTAGTGGCCAGAAGGGCAATTACTCCTAAAGAAAAATTTTTAAGAAATTTCTATCACAATGATTCTCCCACTGATCCTGAATTGGAGGCCAGAAGAAATCATGTGTACGTGTATATTGTGTTTTAGAGTTACTGAAGGGGCTGATGAACTCATCCGGATTTAAGGATTTTATGTTGCTTAAACAAAGTAATATTTCTTGGACATAAATGTATCCTTTTCTTATAATCTTAAACACAGACTCTTAAACACTTAAAAACATACTACTTTGTTGTTGCTATAATCATAATGCATTTTCATAAAAGTAGTGCTACTATTGTGTTGAAGTACAAGAATTGTTTACCTTCAGAAAGAACATTCCTTAGAAAGAACCACCTATAATGGTCTTTTTCTTGAAAAGTCTGTCCTATTCTGTCATTATGCCAAGAATTTGGCATTTATTTATGATAATGTTTTGATCACATCTGCATTAGTCTTATCCATAGTTTAGGAAAAGAAAGAAGAAAAGAGAGAAAGAGAGAAGAAAGAAAGAAAGAGAGAGAGAGAGAGAGAAGAAAAGAAAAGAAAAGAAAAGAAAAGAAAAGAAAAGAAAAGAAAAGAAAAGAAAAGAAAAGAAAAGAAAAGAAAAGAAAAGAAAAAGAGTAGAGGAGGGAGAGGGAGAGAGGAAGGAAGGAAAGAAGGGAGGAAGAGAGGGAGGGAGGGGAAAAAGAAAAACAGGTAAAATTCTCATCAGAGTGTGACAATGATAAGGATGAGGAACAAAGCCAGAATTGTACAACTAGCATTGGTGATGTTTGAAAGCTTAAGTGCATTTTCAAGCCCGGGTCCTCAGTGGTTCAGAGTGGTCTCTTCTAAGAGCAGACTGGAAGCCATCTCTCTTCCTAAATCCGTTCAGAGGATTGATTCCCTTGAAGGGATAAGGACAAAAGTCCTCATCGTGTCCTCTGGAGCCCTGCGTGATCTGCTCATTTTCTATCTCACATCTCACTATGGCCTCCTTTTTCTCTGCTGTGAGCTATTTCAGGGCCCCCTGGCACAGGATCTCCACATACGAAGTCCCTTTGCCTGGAATGTTTTCCACATCCACATCATTCCACATAATTCCCTCAATCAAACTGTGGCAAAACAGCTTTGTGCTCTCAGAAATCTTTTCTAATCTTCCGAAGTACATCAAACTGTCCCTAATAAAAGCTCTCATGGAATCATGTGACTCTTCCTCACAGTGTTCGTTACAGTCACAGTTTTGCCTTAATCTGCGCAGTGATTTGGTTTTGCTTCTCTCTCAACTAGAATGTGAACTCCCTGAGGACAGAGGCCACGCTAGCTTCTGTCCATCAGTGTCAGTGTGGAGTTAGTTCAGTGGGTGATCTAATTTTATCCTCAAACCAACTTTCATGTTGCGATTCTATATTCTTATTTTATAAATTAGGAAACTGAGACTTAAGAAGTATCAATTAATAGTATACTAGTATTGATTAAGCTGAGCGTGGTGGCTCACGCCTGTAATCATAGCACTCTGGGAGGCCCAGGCGGGAGGATTGCTCAAGGTCAGGAGTTCGAGACCAGCCTGAGCAAGAGTGAGACCCTGTCTCTACTAAAAATAGAAATAAATTATCTGGACAACTAAAAATCCATATATAGAAAAAAAAAAGTACCAATCATACATGTTCGTACATCGAGTGTCAATTTATCTTAAGTTTTGGTTTTAAATCAACTTATGTGAGGATCTGTTTTTCTTCATGCTTACCCTTTTTGAAACACCCAATCACTTAATTTATCCTCCTATTTCAAACACAGGTCTAATTATCTTAAGTTCATTTTTTACATTTCCTGTGCTCCTCTACAATGCATCAAACAATTACTCGACAATTTAAGGTTTTAAAAATTAAAATATTTTACTCTTACCCTTAGAAAATAACGGTAAAGATTATTTGGATTTTTTTTTTCATTGTCCCTGTTTGTATGATCTTTGCAAAATTATTCAAACAGTACAGAAGTTACCGCCTAGCATTTGGATATAGGTTTATAGGTTTTTGAATAATTTATTTAGAATTTAACTTTAAACACTCACTTCAGCGATTGTCAGTTTAAAAAGTAATTACCTGTAATTTTGCTGTTTTTGTAGCATGGAAAACGTTTTTCCTACCATCCTAACTTTTGTTTTATGTCTATCTCTGGATGGATAGACTAGACAAGACTAGACACATTATACCAGTGTGCTCTGAAAGCAGTCTTATTGATGTCGAAGCTTTTTAAGGAGTTCAAAAAAATGGAAGTAATGGGCTTTGTCATGCCACCAGAAACAAAGTGGTTTTAGTTCTTAAAGAACTGCTTAGAACAACATGGCAAGCAGTACAATCAAATTATTTTGTCTGCTTGTCTAACATGAAGGCAACACTATCAACTGACATCCTGCAGCTCTGAGATAAGACTCCGGAGAAAGGCCTGGGGAAACTGTGTTTATCTTACAGGAGACAATGATTGGGTAATTTGGACATTTCATATTTAATAAAAACTATTTAAATCAGAAACCATCAGACCTGCACTGATGGGACTTACGTTTATATTGTACCCTCTGTCTGCCTCCAAAAAGTGATTGAATCCTTTTCATTTTTAAGAAGTACTCTTTAAAATGAAGGAAGCATGTTAAATGCTTGGAATTACTTTTAAATTAAATCATACAGCTGACATGCATAAAAGGGGACCTCCTAAAGTGCACCGTAATGATAGGGAGCGCAACCAGCTAGCACAGCACTCGACTTGTTTTTCCACAGCAGGTTTGATCTGCACTGCAATGAAAATATTTGAAAATGATTTCTGGTCTTCGCTGATATCACAAATCATAACTTGCATAGAGCCATAGGAGTAATCAAAGATCCATTTGCACAGGGATTCATATGTGCATGGGCCCATACAGGAAATGCTCACTGCTTTATAATCAGAGTCTGCAAACAGTTTTCATTCATCTCCCATTTTATTAAAGCTGTGGAAAGGAGGAAAAGATGGGATCAAATGCAAAAAAGAATGCGGTTAGAAAGCAAGGCAAGCTCACTTTTTAAAGTCAAAAATTTACCTGCTATATATACTCAATCTTCAAGTGAACTGTATTTCATAAAGTAATCATAGAAATGGCTTTTTTTCCCAGCAAAGGGCTTTTTGAATCTTCAAATCAAAATGTAAAATGTGCAATTTTGAGCTCCTATGCTGAATAAATCATAATAATTAAGATCTCATTCTTCCAGAAATCACATTACATAGGTGAATAGGAGCCAAGGAAAACTGCTTTTACTCTTACTAATAAGATTGATTCACTTCACCTCGGATTGAGTTATACACTGAGACGGAGCGTGTCTGTGTGTGTGTGTGTACATATTTGAACTCCGAGACATGTATGAGGATAAAACAGTCTCAGGTTCTCTGAATAAGAAAGACATTTTCCCAATACCATCTCAGCTTTATGCAAAATGGCACTCCAAGTTTATAAATGATTTTAGCTTCATTTTAGGAGTGTCCCACAAGAATTTTTTGCCTTAACATCCTAACTAAATGCATGAGAACAACTACTGCTGGCCCTTAGGCAAGAAAATACACTCACATAAAATGAGGCTTAAGCCTTTGACATTATTATGTGTTGGTCCAGGTTTTGTCTGTTTTAGAGCTGTAATTTTTTTTAAATTATATTTTCATTATTTTTGATCACTGTATCTTTCCTGTTTTATTGCGAAAGAATATCCAAAATAGGAAGGCCAAGCAGAATTATAAGGTCATTGAAAACTAGAATCCTTTTTATAATGAAAAAAAGTACAAAAAATAAGCACTTGTGTATATATCATATATAGTATAAATGTGTACGCACACACACACCCTACTAGGAAACCAATAACAGGAAAGAAAAGAGGAAAGTAGGTAAGAAGGGAGAATTGAGAATTACTAGTGGTTACTTTCTTCTTTAAGAATGTTAACTCTTGCAAATATGCATTTAATGATCAACTTTAAAGGTTTGATGGCTTAGTTATTATTTTCATTGCAGTTTTCAGCTTGCTATTGAGAAATTCACAACTATAGTGTTAGATTCCATTGGCCCATATGTGCTGCAACTTTTAGGCTTTCCTTAAATGCAAATAAGATTATTTATAGTATAATATTGTAAAAGACTTCATAACAATAAAATATAGGCATACAAATGATGAAATAAAAGTAAGGCCTACAGAATAAAAATACCACAGTAAAAAGCTTACTGGTTCAACTTGAATTTATCAGCCAAAAAAAAAAAGCTTACTGGTACATAAGGAATGATTAGCAGTATATATAGAATAATTTAATCACAAAATTAAGCTCCCACCAAAATGTTTATCATAATCATAAAGTAGAACAAAAATGGTTTAAACTTTGTTGATTGCTAATATCATAATAAGAGAGTAGTTTATGATTGGAGGCAAGCTAGGAAGTATAAGAGTACCTCATCTTTCACCCAAGGGAATCAGATCTTGCCTGTATTGAAAACTGTAGTTAAACATTCTCTTAAGTCTATTAATTCTCTTAATATTTGTAGAATACTTTTAGTTTGAGAATGACCTTTGAGGAACTAATATATCTCATATGAGGAAAATAACACATTCATCTGCACCTTACCAATTCCCTTCTATTTTCACTCAAATTCTGTATCTTCTGTAGGATTCAAGTAAAGTAAATTTAATTTAAATGTTAAAAATACAGCACCAGGCCAGGCACAGTGGCTCACGCCTGTAATCCTAGCACTCTGGGAGGCCGAGGCGGGAGGATCACTCAAAGTCAGGAATTCAAAACCAGCCTGCGCAAGTGTGAGACCCTGTCTCTACTAAAAAATAGAAAGAAATTAATTGGCTAACTAAAAATATATAGGAAAAAAAAATACAGCACCATCCCATTTCACTACAACTATTTTTACCTAGGTGACTCTCCTTTGGCAATATATATTCAAAGAGAAATTCTGCAAATGGTGTACCCTAACCATGACAGTGGTTCTCTGTCATTGGATATTGTGGGATGTTTTCTTTCTTCTTGTATTTTTTTAAAAAATTTTGTATTGCTTTAATATTCAATGTAAAAACCAGTTTAAAAGTATTTATCTTTATTTTAAAATAGATTTATCGGTTACTTTCAAAATCCAAAATGTTTAGTATTTATAAATATAAAAGAAATTCAAAAGTCTTTAAACTCTACCAATATTAAGAGTTTTAATGAACTCTTCCAAAAATCTCATAGGTTATTTTCATTCTTTCTTGTTAGAAAAGAACACTGGTGCCATCTTTTTGGAAACCCATTTGTCACAATTTGTCAAAATTTGTCAAAACTAATACACTTTGTCCTAGTAATCCCAGTGCAAACCCTATGAATACATTTTCAAAGTGTCACGAAATTTTTTATAAAACTATACTAATGACATTATTTGATAGAAAAATACCTTGGCACAACTAAAATGCTCAGATATGCAAAAACAGCTGAATACATTTTGCTACATCCACATGGAGATTTAAATATTTCTGTTTTCAAAAAGTAGACAAATCTACATGCATTGATATAGAATGTACCCCAAGAGATATATATAAGTGGGAAAAATTAAGATACAAGACAGTGAGTACAGTTTAATTCATTTTCTGTGAATAAAATATGTGTGCATATCCAAAAAGACGGGGGGGGGAGAGAGAGAGAGAGGATAATAAGGAATATAACTTTCAATTTTCTACCTTGAGGGGATTAACAGTTAACTTTGAAGGGCTAGAGAAAGCAGAGGATGGAAATTTTTCTTTTTCTTTTAACTCATTCTTTCTTTCTTTGTGAAATGTAATATGCATGCAGAAAAGTACATAAAAATTGAATAAAGGTTTAACAAGTATGACAAAATAAATAACCATGTTCTCTCCCATCACCTAAGTTAGAAAAAGTTAAAGGTACTACCAACTTAGAAGGTCACCACATTACCTTTATCGATTCAAACCTCTACTTTCCCTGCTAGAAGTATACTAATCTAGCTTTTATAATAATTCCTTTACTCTTCTTTATAATGTCAGCAACTATGAAATGAATTATTTTGTCTTGCTTATTTTATTCAACATTATGTGTGTGATATTAATCCGTATTGTTTGCATAAAGATATTGTTTCCTCATTGTAACTGCTATTCATCATGTGTGAATATTGCACAAGTGATGTATCCATTCTACCACTGAGGGATATTTTTGTTGTTTCTAGTGTTGGGATATTACGAATAAAGCTCCCTTAAATATACTTATATATAAACATATTCATGCATTTTTCTAGCCTAGGGTATATCTCTAGGGGTGTAAGTGTTAGGATATACATTTATATAATTCTACCAGATAACTAAAATTTTTTCCATTTTACATGTGCACCAACAATACATGAGAGTTCCCATTGATTGACATCCTCGCCAACTGTTAGTATTATCTGACTTCTCTCTCTTCCTCTCCTGCCCTCCCCCTTCCCTTCTCTCCTTCCCACTTCCCCTCCCTCTCCTTTCTCTCTCCCTCCCTCCTGTCAAACAAGTAAACAAAACAAAACAAAACAAGAGAGAGTAAAGAAATAAAAAACAAAAAAACTCCTGCAGCACCACGTTAGTCAAATACCAAGTGTCCCTATACTATACGTTTAGGTCGGTTTCTGTGCATGGTCTAATTTTTCCATTAGACTACATTTGGATGAATATAGAAATCATTAAAACTTTATAATAATTCTGTTATCTGATATATCATCTGCTTCAAACTTGTTCTGCTCCCAGGCATCTTAACTTCTTTAAAAGCTAAAAGTTAAAAAAAAAAATTACAAGTGAACTAAAAAGTTAAAAAAAATTTTTACTTTTCCTGGCTCTTTGTATTTCTATAAATATTTTAGAATCAGCTTCTCAAGACACTTTTACATTTCTCTTGATATTTGTTTTATAATATTGTCATCTTATTTTAAATTTTGTTTTCTTTTAATTATAGTCATGAAATTATCTGAATCTGTAAGCCAGTTGATGTTTTTACTTTCTCTCCCATCTTTTTTTTATGTAAAAAATTTTAAGAGTTCTTACAGATGATATCTGGAAAAATTGCTAAGTGACACGATATTAGGTATAAAATATATCTAATTTCTAACTGTAGTCCTACCACTTAAGAAACCAAGAAATCATCCACTAAACTAAAAATTAAGTGTTTATGCTATGTCTCTTTATCCTTCTCTTTCTTTTAGGATATGACATCTCTTTGGCCACGTAACCCACAAATACTACAATGTCTTAGAGTCTTCCTTACTATTTCTGTTGACCCATAATTGCTTCTCCCCAGAATCACTGATTTCTTTACTTTTTCCATGAATGAGGTCTCAGAAACATCCATGTTTTATTCACAGTTTGCTTACTCTTTGTATTTTCCTTAACCTTTAAAGGAGATTCAATTTTTTTTCTTTGATAGCTTGTTTCTGTACTTATTAACTTCCTAACTATATGTTCTTTTTCATCTAAATCACTAAACATGTTCCCCAGTAATTTTATTCTCTCTGACCCTGCCATACAAGAGCGTCACATTAAGTTGCCTTTGATGATCACCTAATAGCACAAACTGGTAAAGCTCATCATTCTTAAAAATGATAGCACCAAAAGCATTTTCTCTTTGAAATGCATTTATTGAACACCTACTATTTCTATCTATTCCTTATAAAATTAGGTAAAGATTTTATGCACTAATCCTCTCAAGCTATCAGCATTATTGTTATTTATTTATTATATGCAAAAATAATGAGACATTTACAACTAAAAGGAAAACCTCTCCCTCATCTCACAACTGCACTCAGTCTTTTTCTTAGATGTTGCCAATGTGAGTATTTTCTCATGGATTTGCAGATATTTATATATGATATATATCTGTGATATTATATACATATCATGTATTCAATAATATTAAATATATATGAATGGAGCCATACTATAATAATTTCTTAACATTTTGCTTAATAAATATGATCAACATTTTCCATATCTATTAATATACCCATATAGCTGCCCAATTCTTTTTGACAATTGCTAAATATTCCGAAGTATGGCTGTACCATAATTTGCCCAACCATTTCTATCTGAGTCTTGGAACTTATTTCTCAATATCAAGATCTATCCTTCATGTCTAAAAGTCTTCTAGACACTGAGTCCTAGTATCAACAGCCTCTATTTCCCCTGTCATTGCTTCATATTTAACTTCATTTAAAATATGGAGCTTGGCTAATTTTTTGCTTACTTTTTTCTTTTTCTTGGGGAGACAGAGGATTGTGTTTGGGGAAAATATATATTTACATATATATGCACAAATATATATATATGCACACATATATATGCAGTTAATTGTAACGCCATTAAAAATAGACTGTATCAATGCACTTGAAAGATTTTCTTTCTTTTTATTTAGGCTGCTAAATGTGTGCTCCCTGAGGAAATAAGGATTTGAAGCTATTAATTTCAGTTTCTATATCTAAAACAAAAATATTTACAAAATGTATTTATATGGTTAATCTCTCCTTCTCTTTTTTCTCTTTGTCTTCCTCTTTCTCTTTCCAATTCTCACCTTTCTCTTTTTTGAGCAGTATGTTAACTGGAAGTTGGCATGCATAAAAAGATGGCAAGTAAGACAATTTTACACTATAATGCCTTAAAGATGAAATATATCCTCTAGTACACTTGTTTCATGCATTTAACCCAGCTTTTCTTTCATGAATAAGTTGATGAAATGCTATTTGGAAGAGAAATCCAAACACAAAGATAATGATTTTTTTGTCTTTTCTCATATTTAAGAACTACCAGAGACACGGTTACTTGAGATTTCTAAATGTGTTCAAAATATAATTGTTTCTAATGCTAGTCAAGCTTCCACTGTTGTTAAAAAAAGAAGAAATTAAAAAAAAATCTACTGCAGCTTAGATATAACTCTGACAATCTTTGCTAGTTAAAATTGAAACTCACAGAGCATGACCTGTCGTCTCCCTCTCTCTCTGCCGGGAATCTTTGCTATTACTAATTTTCTGCGAGCAATATAGTGACCTTAGGGCTGATTAATTAGCTGTTGGTTTATGTATTTTACAACATTAATTGTGAAAGCCTTCAGTGTTACTTCATGGTTAGATTAACCTTGTTAGTGAATAGAATTCAAGAAGGAAAAATCTCGTTAGACCGTTTCTCTGACATTTTGAAAGGGTTTTAACTCGCTAAATGGAGCACAGGACTTCTGTATTTTTTTGGAAGCTCAGTATACTCCTCATATTAGCAAATATTGGGCTATCTTTTGATGGTCACTTATTATTGCAGCTCCCCATCCACTGTCAGACAATTTCCTTTTGCTTTTATGACAATTTTTCTTCCATCTTGGTTGTAATTTGTTTTTATTTACTATAATAATCTTAAAGTCTGAATTGAGTAACCATGCAAATTCAGGCTTTAAAAGGGACTAAATCCCTGGTTTTTCCTAGCTTATTCTCAGAGGAGGTTCTACATATTTTGAGAATGAAACAGGCAAAACAAAATAAGCCAGATCATTTCAATGGCTAAGTCATTTCCTACTAGATAAAATCTTGGAAAATTTTATTAACTATGGGAAGCCACAAAAATGTCTATTTATTATTTTTTTAATTTCATTTTTATAATTTATTTTTAATTGACAAATAATTGTGTGTATCATGGGGTACAATGTGATGTTTTGATCTATTTATAATTTGTAGAAAGATTCAATTAAACTGATTAACATACCCATCACCTCACTCAACTTATCATTCTTTTGTGGTTAGGATGTTAAAAACATATTCTTTTAGCAGTTTTGAAATATACAATACATTATTATCAACTGTGGTCACCATGCAGTGAAAAATGTATATTTATTTATAAATGCCTCCCTCATTGAGGTGCTACTGCTTACAAAAGAAAATTTACCTTCCAAAATAACTTAAGATGATTAAGATGTAACTAGAGTACAAAAAGAAAATGACTCAAGAATAGTTTAATTTCCTTCTAAACTTGTTCTGAGGTTTGCAGAGCTCATTAATTATTCTCACCTATGATACTTAAAAGGTTTTTTTAGAAAAGTCAAATACTTAATTACTCATTATAGACATAAAAGAAAGTAGCCTCTTCTATGCAGAAGAAAAACAAACATAAAACATATTGCATAAGACCATATACCAAAACATTTGGTGATTAATGTTATACTGGCCTATAAGAGCTCACAAACAGAATATATTTGCTTAGAGGTCTAATTAAAAGGATGGAAAAATATTCTCGGGTCAAAATTAACATTTAAGGTCTTAATGAGATTTTTCACTCAATAAATACATGTTGATTGATCAAGGCTTCTTTTTCTTTCTAGACTTAAAAAGAAAGTCAAGATTGATCTTGTCATTTGTTTTGCAGGCCCCACATTCCTTCCCTTTCCTTTGATTTCTGTCCCTAACCTGACTAGCAGCACATGAAAGTAACACACGACCTCTGTAGTTGAATGGAGATGCTGTGCCCATATTTTATGAGAGAAGCAAGATGCCAGGATAGTGAATTAAAGTATGGCTGGTGCCATTTCTATCACTGTAGCTTACATCACATAATGTAATGTGAATGGGTGTCCACTTTTGTGTATAAAATGTATGTGCATGTATCTATGTCAGGGGTGTGTGTGTGTGTGTGTGTGTGTGATCTCAGTAACCAAGTTCAATTCTAGATGGTCCTTGGTCAGGGCTACTTCGTACCCTCAGACTCTTTCTTATGCCCTTTCCCTTAACGTAAGCCTAACATTTTGTGATATTCTTTCTCTGCTGTTTTTTTCAATTTTCTTTCTGATCTTGATTGTGAAGGGAAGGTTCTTTCATCTTGTCACTCTTTCACAATATGATTGCTCTCTTCCCCACTAGTAACCATCTTCAAAAAGACCCCAGAGCATCTTAACTTCCAATCTTTCCTGGCTCCTGTCCCAGTCAAGGGTTGGCGTTCTGTCTTATTCTTGTAAAAGAAAAGAAATGGCAATGCAGTTTCTCTGCATGTAGGCTAATCATGTTAGCCTAAATGACTGCTTTGGTTTAAGTTTAATATTTAATTTTCTAAAATCTGAATACTTTCTGTCCAACTAGAAATTACCAATGCACTGCACTTTCATTTTTTCTTATTCACCAAACTCTTATTTACTGTAACAATGTACAGGTGCAGTTCTGAGTGCTGGAAATATAAAAACATATAATAATGGGATGCCATTCATATCTTAAATGAATGTAGGCTACACACTTTGGGTTTGTAAAAGATGTTCCTCATTAGTGAAGACGGTTTTCTGAAGAGCTCTCTCACCTGGTAACCTATATTTCATGTTCACTCAATATTTCAGGAAGATATTCAGGGAAGTGATGTACAATTAATTGTCCCATATGTTACAGACAAAAAATTATTTATTATTCAACATAATTGAGATTCTTTTTCTATTTTTGAAGACTGTTCATTCAAATTAATGTTTAGAAATGGCAATATTTGAAGTTATCATATAAACTTGTGTCTGTAGTCTAATGAAAATCATTTTCTTTTTGAAAGTTTTCCAGTACTGAAATTTTTAACTGTGCAGTGTGGGATTATTTTTACTCCTCTTATTCTTATTTTGCTTGGGGAAAAAAGTGTGTGCCTGTCATATGAATTGAAAAAAATTGAAGACTTTGATACTATATATAAAAGTTTATATCTTGAAAATATAGTTTGAATTAAAAATTTAGAAATAATAAAATGTTGTCATTTGGATTTATGACAAAGTCTTTTAACTTTCTGACTGTATTTCTGCAGATTGGCTCTTACAAGAAAATGATTTTATATAGGTGCAACTTGCTAGCACCAATGTCATAAACCAAATTTTCTCAAGCTAGAATTAGCTAAAACCAGAACCAAAAAAGCAAAAATTATAACTTCATTTTTAATAATAACAAATGTGACTTGACCTTAGTCTCTGATGTTCATCAAATAGGAAAATAAGTACTACTTTGTATTCGTCTAACATATATATTTTAGGTACATAGGAAATTGTTATCTTCTATGAGGAATTAATAAGTATTTTAATATTCAAAATATTTTTAATGTTTTGCCAATTCTGAACTTCTATGCTGAGCTGTGTTTGTTACCATTGTGGGAAGGGGCTCCTCACATCAGTGATGATTTCTATTATCAACACACCTGGGTACCAGATTCTGTCCATCTCAAAGCCTCAATCATGAGAACTTTCCTCCTACTTTTCTAAGGATTTATCATCCTATATTTTTGAATCATCTTGTTAGACTAGATGCTAAAAAGAAGGCCTGACAGTATACAAGTTTTATGTGCTTTCAATTATTCAGCTGTCTGTCATCTTATGTGGAGTCTGGAAAACCTAGATCTGCTGAAATACAATAATAAATGCCAGTAAATAAGCTCACCCTCTTGAGAGGTGTAGAAAGGAAAATGGGGTTAGGAATGTGTTACGTAGTAACAAGAGAGCCACACTAATTTACAATCTTAGAACAGAGTGTTTTCAAAGGGAGTAGATGTATTGAGCTCTGCAGTACAAATTAACCTAATTTCGTTTGCACATGCAATAATATATCCCTGCAAGTGTGGGTTTTGAAGCCTGAGGATATTTCTAGCAATCTTGCAATTACACTTCAAGATTATCTGATTCTACAGTACACTCTATGGGATAAAACGTGCAGCAGGGCTTTGGTGATGCCATTTTTGGGGGGAGCAAGGAGTTCTTTCCTCATTCTCAAAGCTCTCACCTTGTGATCCTTCTGCCTTTCTGGCTCTTCTTTCTTCACAAGTTCAACTGCTTCTACCAAGACACTAATGTCATAATTTCTCAAGGCTCTACCATAATCCATTTTTTTTCTTTTCATTCTAGACTTGCCTCTGAAGAATTTCACTTGCACACATGTTTTTATGATCTATCTATCTATCTATCTATATATATATATATATCTCCCAAGAGCTTTAGATTCATATACCCTACTAGCTACTTGAAGCTTTGTTTAAATATTATAATTGCATCTGAAGTCCAATATTTCTAAAACTGAACCTGCCTGAGCCCATAGATTCCAAAATATCTTTAACAAATGCTGGATTTTTTTCTCCTCGAATTCTCTTTCTTTTCATCTTTCTTTAGTTAATTCCTACATATTCTTTAATCTTATCAATTTCTTGATCTTTCTAGTAAAAACAAATTCTCTTAAACTTTCACTGGACTCTGAACTTCCTTTTCAGATGCTCTATGAAAATTTTAATTTAAATCAAATAATTACACAGTAATAAATGTAACATTGGTCTCTACCACTTGAGTGTCAGTGCCAAGAGGACTAAAACCTTGTGCATGAGGGTTGATTCTTATACTGCCAGTGTCCTGCATCCTGCTGGACCAGAGGCGGATACTTTAAAATTTTGTTAAATAAATGAGAATGGACGAATGAATGAACAAAATTACTGCTGATGATCAACTAAAGGGAGACTAAAGCTTAACTTGAATATCATTTTAATTAAGAGGTTTGACCAAAGTGAAAATCAGGTATCCTACCAAAAGGTGTTCATTTTAGCCCATCAGATTGCCAAATTCTCTCTCAAAATTTATGAGGGAAGTCAAACTAGCCACCTCTTCTTTGGAATGCAGAAACACTTGGAAATGAATAATTTCACCTGACTAGCAGCTAAGCTTTCATAAGAAAGTAAACATGACAATATTATTTTGTTTTCAAATTTCTGTTATACAAATGTAAAGATATGAGTATATCAGGCAATATACCTGATGAAAATCAATCAACATGGAAGCATAGTAGTTTTAATTGCTTAATATCAATAATCCAGTAGTTATGAATGTCATAGGTCAATTAAGAAACACACACTTTTGGGGTTTCTATATCAGAAAAAGACTAGATGCTGGGGCATAATGATATGTAATGGTCTCACATGGGCTACAAATGGATCTAAGACTGGTGGGAACTATCTTATCCATCATCTTAGTCTATTCAGGCTGTTGTAACAAAATCCTATAAAACAAGCGTCTTATAAACAACAGAACTGTATTGATCACAGTTCTGGAAACTGGTAGGTCTGAGATCAAGCCACTGGCAATTCAGTGTCTGGTGAGGGCCTGCTTGCTCATAGATGGTGCCTTCTTACTGTGTCCTCATGTGGCAAAAGGGACAAGGGATCTCCTTGGGGTCTTTTCTATCTATAAAGGCACTAATCCCACTAATGAGGGCTCTTCCCTGATGACTCATTACCTCTTAGCACTACCACATTGGGGGTTAGGGTTTCAACATATTTATTGTAGGGACACAAAAACATTCAGTCAGACCTTAGCAAACATGTAACTTTCCTGGTCTGAAAATAACAGAAATGGTAGTTCATGGCTCAGTGATTCTATAGTTCTCATTAAATCATTCTATAAATAAATATAAATCTCATACTAGCTAGACCCATGGAACTATTTACCTACGGTGGTCACATATCCCATAATTTCTGGAACAATTCTGCTTTTAGATATTCTACTACTGATCATATTACAAGACTTGACTTTTAATTAAGAGAGTATGGTCATTTTACATGAAATAGCTTTAAAGAAAGAAAGCAAAACACTAAGCCATTGAAAGTAGGCATCTTTATAAGTTTGGTACTTAACAAACTAATGAATATTAATGTGTCTTTTAATTAAATTTTAAGGCACCCTTCATTGTCAATATTTGACATGGTATATCAGAATGTTAGGCATTCTATGGAGAAATATTAAGGAGTTCTAATGTCAGAAGTTGGTTGCTCTAGGATGGATATCAATCTAATGGAGAGAAAATATTCAACTAGAATAAGAATAAAATAAAAATAGAAAATATTTGAATATGATCTTTCTAATTTATCTATAGTTATAATGCTTTCTCTCTAAGCAAAATATTTCTACATGTTTATAAAGAATTTTCTGTCATTTCTTTCCTAGCTAATTACTTTGTTCACAGTTTCAGAGAATTTTTTGGCTTTGATCACTTTCTAGCCATTTTGGACAAAGACAGTGGTGAGAAAGGATGGGAAGAACAGGTTTCCTTTATCTATGAAATAAAATCAGTATGTAAAGGAATATTTGATGAACCTTAAGATAGCTGACTATGGCATGCACAGTGATGACGTAGCCTACAAAATGCCAAAGGGTAATCCCAGACAAATCTATAGCAACTTGTTCTTTTTCTTCTTGCTCTTTTGTTACGGTCTATTGTCACAACAAAAAGTTATCAGGGAAAGATATTTTTTCACTTTTACTTATATTAATAACTTCTTTGTGATGGTCTCTCAGTCCTCTGGAGCTACAGAAACTGGAACTGTGAATGTTTTCACTTGGCTATATTTTATAACAAGCCACTCCTTACCTTTTCTACCTTACTTTTAAAAGCATAATAAAAAATGACCAAAGCCCTCCTGAAGCAAGATATTTTATATTTCTGAATACTTTACAAAAACAAGAATAAGGGGACCTTTGTGAAGTTAAAAAAAGAGAGATTTCTTGAACTTTATTCTAACAATTATGCAATAGAAGGCTAGTATCACAGAGGAAAATGAAATGAGTATCTAGATAACAGTACAACTGTACTGTAAACACTACCCATAATTCCAATGAGAAAATAAATTACCATTTGTTTAAAACAAAAATATATAAGAATGAAGTTTCTTTGGGTTTAAGGAAATATTATACATACTATGATAAATAGGGCTATAGATATATTATTAATGACAGAGTCATTAAGAACTTCAGAATTAATTAGACTGGTGTTTTAACTCTTGACTCCACTACTCACTAAATATAAACTAGTGTGTACATTATTTACCTTTTCTTAAAAATCATCTGTAAAATAAGATTAATAATGGTGCCCACAGTGTTGCTATGAGAATTAACACATTAACTGCCATGTGAGCTGTATTTAATTCATGCTAGTTTTGAGCCTGAGGCCTTGTGAAGCATATGTAACTCACACATCTTTTCTCCTTGGGAGCTGCATGAACTATTTTTCAAGTTGCATATAACTCATGCACAGAAAACAATAAAAAATAATAAATTTTTCATTAAATTAGAAAGGATCATTTTGTTTTCAAAGTTTTTATTCTATTTTTCTAAAAAGACACCGTGGCCCCATGGAAAAAATAATTTTTTCTAGTGTGGCAATTTGTTAAAAATGAGGTAATTTAACAGAAACTGATTATTACAATGCCTAACATATATTTTTAAAAACTCAAATAGGAGCTAGTTTTATTATTAATGTTGACATTGCTGAGACAGTAGTGGATTCTGATCTCCTTGAACCTCTCTTTGAAAGCAGGCAAAGCTACTAATAGTAAATACAAAATCCAGACAACAGACAACATTTACAAATGTAACTAAGACACAAACTACATGCAAACAGGAAAACCACAAGGGAATATAAATAATACCAAGGACTGCTGAAGAAGACAGAGGAAACCAAGTGATGTCAGAGGAACCTGAGAATGGGAGAAGTGAGTTCACTGGAACTTGCCATGGGCTAGTTTGAGAACCCAGGATGCAGGAAATCATGTCAGATTCTGCAATTTCATGAGCCAGATTTCTTTCCAGGACAGGAGGGCAGACATCCGGTAGAACTATCAGAATTCAAGAGGACAGTGACAAGAGCTATGCCAGAAAGAAAAGGTAGGTAAAAGTAGAGAAGGACAAAGAGCCAGAAAAATTGCAGAAAACACATTGCCACATTTTGGAACTCCACACAAAAAAGAAAAAGAGAGCTCTGTGAGGTAAGAAAACTAAACTGAGTCACATCTTCTAAAATTTCAGGAAACCTAATTTTAATTTAAAATTAACTACTGCAAAGTATGAAGGTTGCATTCAATATAAAGTTATTACAAGGGAAAAGAAAGAGAATGTTGAGCAGAATAACACCCATACAGACCATGTAATAACAGGAAAAATCACCCGTAGTACAGATCACAACTCAAACATACTTCCAAATGAGCTAAAGGCTTGAACAAAAGTTATAAAATATTAAATAGCTACATAAGTGATAATTAGTAAACCTCAGAAACGTTATGGCAGAATTTCAGAAAGAATTGCAGATAAAAGAAAAAGCTCATTTCAGAAATAAAGACAAAAGCAGAAGATAGAAAAAAAAACCAAGAAAAGTGACAGATGATGCCTTCATAAAAATAGAATTACTAAAGAGATAAAAGTTATTTGAAAAAACTGGAAAATATTAAAAATAGATTAAAAAGTTCCAATGCATAGATAATAGAATCCTTGAATAAAACCAAAGCCAGCAAACAGACTGCATACTAAAAAGTGCAATTCAAGAAAAACATTCTTGAAATTTAAAACTGAATGAAGCTGCACCTTGAAAGGGCGCATCGCGTGTCTGTTGCTTTTTTTCTTATAGCAATCAATATCACCATATAGACTATAAAAACAACAGTTTAAAAAAATAAAATTAAAAACAATAACAAAAACTTTAGTGCACCCAAGAAAAAAGAGTAAATGCAAATTAGACTATTACAAGACTGCTGACAGCAACATTTTAGACCGAAGAAAATGGAGCACATATTTAAGATATGCTAGGGGAAAAAAATGTGAACAAAATATTTTATATCCAGAAAAAGTTTCAGGAGTAAAGAGCATAGATAATGTAACAACATGTAAGAGCTCAGGCAAATCTGGTTTCATGACTATGTCCTTTGGAATTTACTAGAGAAAGAGTTTCAGGCAACCACCTTGACTGGAAAGACATCAGCATAAAGACTTACAGTGGGCATTAAATATACAATTATATGTAGAGCAAAGACTAACTGAAAGTTTAAATTGAGTGAGAAGAATATATAATGGCTAAATGCTCTAACAATGTAGATATGGGAAAAGAATATGCACAACAATAAATCATTTTCAATTATCTTATTGGTTTTTATAATATTAATATTTGTATTATAATATCAGTATTCTAAGCATGTTTTATGGGTAATCTGAGATAAAGCAGAACCAAGGGTTGGTTCCTTCAACAAATAAATTAAAAAGGAGGAAAAAAAGAGGATGGTGGGAGAAACTATATAATTAAAAAAAGAAATTTCAACTTTCAAAAATTGAACAAGACTAAATATTGGCATCTAGAGATGCATAATTGAATGATAAAATATCAAATGCAAGGAAGTAATTACCAGAGAAGTCAGGGTGGCCGTTGCTTTTGTTAAGAGACACAGAAGGGGCTTCCGAGGTGGCTGCCAAAATCTTATTTCTTGACCCAGATATTAGCCTTATAATAATTCATTAAGCAGCATAAAAACTAGTATTCCTGAAACTATTTCTATTTTACAAATATTGAGAGTAAATAAAGATAAGTGAAAACTTAGAACCTATAGTTTTAAAATGTAGACTCTAATATTTATTTATTAATTTCTGACAATGTCCAAAGGAATATATTACTAATAAGACTGAAAAAAAATATCTTAAACATAGTGATTGCCCGTATAAGGAAATACCGCCTGGTTATAAGCCTTTTTGTTTTTCTCCTTCTCTTTAAGACTTGAAGTCACATTGGAAAATTACTGTGTCCTCTTGCTTTTCCTCCACCTGAAACTACACGATGCCATTTCTCTTGTGCAATGACGTTGGAAGGAACCACATGCTTCTGCTGTTGCGATATCTTCAAGTGGGACTGAAGAACTAAAAATGTTATGAATGCCAGTTTAAAAGATTTATGAGATGCTGCCTTGATGGTAGCGGGTTGTTCCTGAGTCACCAGGATTACCATATTTTATGTGTATGAGACAATTTGGATTAGTACCACCTGAGTCACGTAGATGATTGCTAACTGTCCATTTCATTTTCTGTTACGTAGAACTGACCTACCAACTTAATTTTCAAAATTGAGAGATTTTTTTCATCTTTATAATATAATTTTGTTTCTATCTTTTTAATAAAAAGAGAAAAGCATGTGATGACCAAAACATGTAATTTCCATGTTTACATTTTTAATTATCTCAAGGGCAAACACATTCTTGAATTTTCTGTAGGACAAGTGATGTCTCTCATTTCCTCTCTCAGCTCATTATTTGCTTTGACTCTGATTGCACTCATTTGAAAATTTTCTATGTTTTTCTTCATAGAAAATAGCTTCAAAATAGCTTCATAATTCAGATAATTTCAAACAATAAGCTTCTTTTAAGTACCTATTAGATTTTCCAATGCTTATAAAGATGTTAGCTTATTTATTGAAAATTATTTTTTAAAATAATTTCTAAAATAAGGTCAAATTTATAGTGCATGTATTTATCCAGTCTACATTCATGTTTATATTTAACAAAAGAGTGCTGTGTCCTTATTCTAGTCCTTAGAGTCCTTATTCTAGTAGGTCATCAAAGATAGAATGCTGTGCTGTCCTCTGTCTCTCTGGCAAACAGAAGCCTTTATCCTGCAGAAGGAGTTGTAAAATCCTGGGTGGGAGGAGGGTGATATTTTGTTCTCCACTGTAGTGTTTCTAGTCTGTGTTTAAAAAGATGCATCATAAGAAAATTCAAAATTGCAGCTTTCCCTATCCTAAGCCTTGCTCATTTTTTTTTTTTAAAAGACTCTGTCCTCCAACGTGATAGATTGAAGTATCTGTTCTGAAAGGGCGGCTGTGTTTCATCATGTAAGACTGATCCTCCTGGAATTTATAGTGAAAACTCATGCATCACGATTATTGTGCAACCTACATAAATTTATTATTCATCAAAACAAATCACATACATACTTCTTAAGTGACCCTCATTATGTGTGGCACCCCTCATTTTGGAGTCCCATTTATCTCCTTTCCATACCCAAGTTGCCATCTGGTCAGTTTATTGATGGAGATTGTTATTTTTATATGAAATTCAATTGAAGCTTAACAGAAGCCAGTTGTTTTACATGCCTTCGATTAACATTAAAATTAGATATCACTCAAATGTGAGAGATGAAAAACTGTTACATCTGCCTTTAAGTGCTTAAATAATGAAAGCAAAATCTCAATTGTAGAGAGTAGTCAGATTGTCCCCATATGCATAACCGGAATATAGTAAAATAGAAGAGTGAGCTGTCTTCTGTGAACTTAAATTTTTATCTTTCCCTGTTAAGTATTCAAGAGTATGTGTATGTTACCATAACCCAGAATCATGTAACTATCCACACATGGGTCAATGCAAGATGCTACGTCAGAGCCTTGGTCACTATGCGTAAAAACAACATAATAAATGTTACTGAAATGCATAAGTCAAGGGCACATGGGAAATTTTTCTCAAGGAAAAAAAGACCTTATAGGTTTTATGAGCCTAAAATTAAAATAAGTTTGTGAATAATTTACAGTTGATAAAAAATACCTCCATTATTAGATCCTTATCTCTTACAGATTGAAAAAAAAATGACATGGAGGTTTGATACACAAGCAGTAGTTAGTTCCTTGGCTTTAAAATTTAACCGAAACTGGACAGAGCAGTTGTCCTCTATTAGCTGTCAACATAATCTTTCTCTGTCTCAGTTTCTTCATCTACATCATGAACATAATATCTATCCAGTAAGTTTTTGGCTAACGGTTAAAATGATGGCATATGCAAAGCTACTTAGTTCAAGGGAGGAGAATTTTAGCTGAAAAATCTGCTCACAGGAGATTTACTTATTATTAAATAAAAGCTTCTGGTGGCCCAGGAGGTTAAGGTAGGATCTTGACACACACACACACACAGGGATATACATATAGGATATATATATCCTAAAACCTTTAGCAACTGGTAAATTATGGAAATAATCTCCTCTTCCAGGTGTAATGTGCAATTTTCTTCTGAAATATATTCACAGGGATAAAATTTTCCTTTATTATTAAAGTTGCAAAGATTATTTGAAGGGGAGGATTCCAGTAAGCAAACACTGTGGAATAAATGTTTGCATGTCACAAGCATAAAGGTAAATTGGGTTGCAGTTATGAAAGGATAGGGTGAGATATATTTTACTTTGGGATGTACGAACATAGGTTCCATAACAGACATGGTATCTCTGTCCTCAAATTTCTTCTCTAAAACCTATAATGCTATCTTTGGGCATTTTGTTTTTTCTTTTAAATTGACTTTATGTGATTTCAGTGCTTTGTTTTTCTTATTTGCACCTGTTCTGCCTGCATTCAAATATTTTAGGTTCATCTCATGAATTCACTCTGAGATATTTTCTTGAAAGCATTGATAGAGGTGTCTACTCTTGACTTTTCCATTTGATTAATAGAAAATAATCACTTTCTCACTCTCGTGCGGTTTGGTTAATTAACTGATATAGGCAGCACAAATAATTTCCACAGTAGTGTACTTATTGTTTTAAGAATTATGTGAAAATTAGTCTCTTACTACATGATTAGATTTTTAGATCGGGTAATGAACAAAAATAGTCTTTCTGTGCCATCTTTTAATGTGTTTTTAATCACCAGCTAAATAACAAAGAATTGTCTTTTAAAATAATTAAGACTACATATCGAGTCTCCATAGGATGTCAACAATAAAGGGGTTAATGAAGCATCCAATCATCATGGGAACAATCAAAAAAATGTCTTGCTTTAAACAACCCAAAGCAATTTCCACAATCTAAATGCATCTGTGCTAGAATAATTTCCATAGCATCAGAACATTTTTCATCCTGCAGAGATTACAAGACGAAAAAGAGGGAAGCTTACAAATGATGGCAACCTCCTATGTAAGTGGAGCCAAATATTTAAATGAAAAACCTGTCAAAAAAAAAGCCAAGCTATTACAGTTTCACAAACCATGCTAAACATCATGGCATGACCTCAGTTATGGCACCATTTAGAACCATGAAAGAATGCTACAATGAGAGATTTTCATTTACATATTGTACATAGCTTCTCAGAATATTAATAAAACCTTCCTTATATGTTAAAGCAACACAAGCTTTTTCCCCCTTTATAATCCAAGATCAATTGAAAGCTCAAATCAAATAGTAATTACCAATTCATTATATCTTTGTGAACATCTCACTCATGGCCATGAATGGAAATAACACATACCCTAAATCAAATGCACTGAATGCTTATTTAAATGGTCTGGAGACGGAAATGGCAAGAACAAAAATTTTGACAGTACGTTGGCTTTTCTGAGGATTTACTAGAACTTGTCAATATATTTCATTCATCTGCATGTTATGGTACAAAGTACGGTACTTGGAAGCTGGGTCTAAATACTTACTGGGTCTATCATTTACTATGTTATTCAACGAACTGCCTTAGACACTAGGCTCAGAAAGGTCAAAAATTACAACAAATTTATTTGCTTTTTATCCCTCATATATTTATTACCAAATAGTATTAGCAAAATAGTGCTTGATATTCATTTGACAAATTAATCAATGTACAAAGATTCTCTCTTATCTTCAGGTTTTTAATCTGTTAAATGGGAGCAATAATACATACGTTGTTATAGGAATTAATGGAACATGTATATATTGCAAATCAAAGTATGCTAGGCACATAATAGATGTTCGTTAGATGGTACTTAAAGAACCATTAAATGGTAGCTAAAGACCTCACTAAATAAAACAACTCAATAACTAAATATATTAAATGGTTACTTAAGAAAAGAGGATTTGTTCAGTATCATGGACAAGAAATGATACACAGTAGTTGCCATCAATATTATCATGAAGCATAAATTTACATTTGCATATTAGCCACCATTTAGATGGAGAAAATAAGGTCAAATACTAACATCCAAAAATAAACTTTTTTTGCCTTTTTTGATTGTATGTAATTATCTACTCATAGACACTTCAGATATTTTACTTAATAATTTCTAAAAAGGCATTTTCATGTTCTCTATGTATAAAAATGCACTGTAACTCTAGTCCCATTTATTTTCTTGATATTTGAATAAATGTTGGTATAATTTCTAGTTATTTTCAGGAGTGGACCAGAGAACAATTAAACATGGAGACTGAAGCCATTTCTATTTAATGTCACTATAATCAACATGGAAAACCAATTTGCAGGCCCAAATGATTGTTTTCCCCTTATAAGTGAGTTGTTTTGGCTGAGTATACTGTATAAATGTTCTACTTCATAGACTCGGTGCCAGTCAGCTTGCATTTGTACCAGGAATGGAATCCAGATTTCTCACAAAGGCCATTTGCATAGAGCCAAGAATGAAATGAAGAGGGGCTGGTTCCTAGCAAAATGCTAAAGAAACAGAGTAATTCTTATAAAACTATTATTAACAATGTAGGGAATGTACTGAAAGTACACATAGCTTAGATGAATGATTTCGTTTTGAAATTAGTCCAAATCATATGCTTTCTACCTGATACTATTCTCAAGCTTTGACAACACTCAGCAATCATGGAAATTACTGGAATTTTGCAGAATATTTCAAATGACCCAGTTTCAAAGATGTTCTGAAGACCAAAGAATTATTACATGAATGTATTGCTTTCACAAGCCCTCAACAAAACTATATCTGGGCTCAGATTTGCATTTGGGGGGATATATTTTATGTACCTAGCTTCTAAGACAAACATTCTTCCAATATTTTAGTATTTCTGAAATCAGGTTATTCACATCTAGTGTATCACCTCTCCCCCTCACATCTGCTGTTAAACAATACCACAAAATAAAAGAATAAGGTATATTGTGATTTCACAGATATATAAAATATACTAGATACCAAATTTTAATATATCAACTATATTATAAACATATTTGTATGTATTCCATAATATACTAATGAATAACATAGCATATAATATACACATATGTTGTATTTAAATATATAGGATGTAATACAGTAATGTATCTGTAAGATATAGAATGAATAATGTATATAATTTGTCATTTCGGTGAGACATTGCTTTAATGCACTATTGATGATCCAGATAACACGATACTTTGATCTCATTATATTAATAGTTTTATTAAAGAAACAGAGTTGACAATGAGCTCTGTAGTTTAAATTTTCTATAATTGATCACATTCATATACTCACAATTGGTAATTAACTTGTTCACAACAGTAAATTATCATCAATAATGTCTGAAGAGTTTAATTATTTAGCTTTCAGCCTATTCTTATATACTTTAACAGGTGAATCATTATTTTATTTAATTGTATTTAAAGCTCACTGCAAATGCAGAACAGAATTATTAATAATAAAAAAGTTATTAAGTAAAAGCTGAAAATATGGTTTCAACCACTCATGTTTCATAAAGCTTAGCAAGAATTAAAATAATTATTATGAATAGAATTTAGGATTAAAATATTACTTCTTTACACTTAATTATCTTTGTTTAAACCACTCTACTCATTTCCTAATACATTTTTAAGATGAATTGCATTATATTTTCATATTTCCAGGATATTTAGGTATATTTGATCTCTTTTAGTCTCTTCAGGCCTTACGCTTCAGTTAAACCAACACACAAAAATAATTCAAATAACGTATCTGTAGTTTGCTAAGTTATAAGGTCTGAAGATAACTCACTGCATAGGTAAATGAAGGTGCTGAGTATTAACTGACACAAGATTTACAGGAATTTCACCAAAGACTATTGTAAAAATCCCTCTTTTAGTGAATTATTACTAAAAAATCATAACATACAATGTTTACAGGCTTTAATCAGTAATTAGAGAACATATAAGATTTAATAGTGGCTATGGCATTGAATTTGGGAATATTTTGTAATCATCTGAGGTTTTGAACAAGTAATTTTATAAAATTCTATCAGTGTGTGCATGTCCTGGAACATATATGCATGTGTATGTACATATATATTTCTGATGTGCAAAACTAAAAATATTTAAAGAAAAATATTCCCCAAATGTAAACAAATAGTAAATATTTACATATTTATTAAGTAATACAATCATTGTCTTATTATAGCAATTTTTAAATCTCTATAAAATTGTATACCTTTCACCTCCACATTCAAAAATGAACATTGTAAATAATTGACTAGATTGCTCCAAAATTGGGGCAGGTAGTAAAGTGTGAAAAAATAAAGTATCATTGGGGAAATTTTTAAAACCTAAAATTATCAAAAAAATAATACTAGTAAAGGTAAAAACATTCTATATGGGAGATATTAGAGCACAAAAGTTAAACATACAGGCTCTGATGACCATCTGCCACTGGACTTTGGACAGTTTATTTATCTGCCTTTCAGTTTCTTCATCTGTAACATCATGATAATAATCCAATCTATCTCATATGGAAGGCATTTCTGAAAATTTTATGTTAGAAAAGTGCTGACTACATTGGAAGAGCCTAGTAAATACCAGGAATTGATATTATTTTGGTGATCAATTCCATCACCACTAAATTCTGACACTCCTATTATCAACATTACTTTCCTCGACGATGACAATTATGATGATGATGATGATGATGACAAGTGGAAATCACATATTCGGCATTCTGGTTTGTTATTAGAAGAATCAATAGGTAAAAGTTTCTTTAAATTTAATATCCTATTAGAAATATTAATTGGCCAATTTTAATTTCATTAGCTTTTCTATTTTATTGTGTTAATTATTTAGTCATTTAACTCATGGGGGAAAAATGATCGAAAGACCAAGAGCAAAAAGAAAAGGATCAAAGGTCTATAGAAGACATACATCTGGAAATAAATGGATAGAATTAGAATAACCAAGAGTTACTGATATTTTTCTGGAATATTTTCTGTTACAATATCTAAAATGTAAGATCTGAAACTGGTGGATTTTTAAACATTGTGATCATCACTCTTTTCAAATATTAGTTAACTTTAGTTCTTGACTTTTATTTTTCTATTAAAGAGTTTTATATGTTATAACTCATGTATGTAATATGATACCAAAATTTGATGTTATCAGAACATTATTTAGAACACATCTTTTATAATATTTATAAAGTAGCTATTTATTTTTAATATAATAAAATAATTGAGGAACAGCCATGTAAGAATCCTTGCTTTTGAGAAAAGCCAACACAAAACCTGAGATGCAAGTAGTCACCATATTTTCTAAGTGTTTAACAGTGGTCCTCTTCTTACAACTGTATGGCTCATGAGTATTCAAGAGACTTCAAAATGTGCAGCCAAAAGCATGTGTCGTAAAATGGTCCTTTCATGCCTTTGATGTACAAAGCAGATCAGCCTGAAATCATCAGAGAATTGCCATGACAGGGGTTGGACAAATCTCAGCATGATCAAAGCACTCCAAGCCAATGACATTTGAAAGGAAATTAAAGCTTTCCTCCACTGAGATTTAACCATCTTCTAAACAGAATAAATGTAAGAACATTAAGATGGATGGATATGTTAAGTACAGCTAGCATTCTCTCAAACCATCACAACCGTGCTTCATTTATTAAAGTAGTGTTCACCACGTCCATTTGCATACTATGAAACTATCCATGCAAAGCTTTCATTACTATTTTTTTGTCCTTATAATCTGCTCCAAAATGAGAAATTACCCACTGAAAATATTATTTAATTTGTTTGTCATTATAGATAAGGGATCATTATGCAACCTTGAGGACAGAGTTATTGAGAATTAATCTTTTATTTTTCCTAATGCAAAAAAAAAAAGATAATCTGATAACAAAACTAATGTAACTCTCTAAAAATAACTCTATAATTAAATGTAATGCCTTAATATGTTTTAATGCTTCAAATGACAGTAACTACTTATCCGGGACAATAACTGAAGTACTAAAATATATTGTTATCCCTGACAATAGGTTAAAAAGACAGATTGTAAATTCAAAGTTGGAATTTGCTTTGCAAAGCACATCTTCTTCAAGTATTGTCTAATGTTCTAAAAGACCATTCATTAGAGAGAATCTAAGCATTGAAATATTCTCAGCCTAGAACGATGTTGATTGTTTTAAAAATGTTAAACAGTACAGTGAGTATTATATAAAATGACCCTGAGAACTACTTATTTTCACGTATTCAAAAATAATTATATAGGATAATAAGCTTGTTCTAATTTAATTTTACAGATGGTCATTCACTGGAGGTAAGTGGAATTCGCATAAAGCATATGTAACAGAATTATGTTTTGATATATCTAAGTACCCTGTGCCTCTTGGAGTAGAGTTGAACGTGCTTATATACAGGTTATCTTGCTTTTAGTATTTGTTAATTATATTGTTTAGGTTTCACTATTGATTAAATTAAAAGGCTTCTGCATAATGGAGGAAATAATAAACAGAGTGAATAGACAGTCTACAGAATGGGAGAAAATATTCACAAACCATATATCCAATAAAGGGCTATTATCCAGAATCTACAAAGCACTCAAACAAATCAGCAAGAACAAAACAAATGACCCCATTAAAAAGCAGGCAAAAGATATGAACAGAAGATTTTCAAAAGAAGATAGACAAAAATGTCCAGTAAACATGAAAAAATGCTCAACATCACTAATTATCAGGGAAATGCAAATTAAAACCACAGTGAAGTATTATCTTAACCCTGTTAGAATGGTTTTTATTAAAAAGTCCAAAAACAACTGATGCTGACATGGATGCAGAGAGAAAGAAACAGTTACATGCTGTTGGTAGGACTGCAAATTAGTACAAACTCTATGAAAAACAGTATGAAGATTCCTCAAAGAACTAAAAGTAGACCTACCATTCGATCCAGCAATCCCACTATTGGCTATCTACCCAAAGGAAAAGAAGTCATTTTATCAAAAAGACGCCTGCTCTCGAATGTTTATTGCTATACAATTCACAATTGCAAAGATGTGGAATCAACCCAAGTGCTCATGGATTCATGAGTGGATTAACAAAATGTGGTATGTGTGTATATATATATTTATATGCATACACACATACACACACCATGGAATACTACTCAGCCATAAAAAGAAATAAATTAGTGTCTTTTGCAGCAATTTGGATGGAACTAAAGACATTATCCTAAGAGAAGTATCTCAGGAATGGAAAAACAAACACCACATGTACTTTAATAATTTAGAACCAATCCATGGGCACACATGGGCACAGAAAAAAACTAAAAATCATTGGAAATCAAGAAGGCCAGGAATAGGGGAACAGTAAAAACCTACCTGACAGGTACAATGAACACTATTCAAGTGATGAGCACGTTATAGCCCTGACTAAAGCATTATAAAAACTATCCATGTGATAAAAACATTTGTACCCCCTTAATATTTTGAAATTGAATAAATAAATAAACAAAACATTATGGGCATTCTAAAATGAACAATATATGATCTGCATCATGAGAAGATCGTATTCTGGTGGGGAAGATGGGCACATAATTAAAGAGCCCCTTGATATAGTGTGACAGAAGACCCTGCATAATTCTATGGCTTGAATATATTCTTATATTAAATGTAGGAGGCATAACAGGGGAAAAATAGTGATCAGTACCAAAAATATTTGAGGCCCTCCCATGTAACTAAGTGCTTCTAGTCAGAAACACCACAACCAAGGATACCTCCTCTCACACACACTCAAAAACACACACACATATGCTTTTGAAACATGGTAAAGGCTTTAAAGACCAGAGCATATGGTGGAAGGTGGGAGGGCATCATGGCCAACATCCCAGACTCCACAGTCAGGTTTTTTTGATTCAAATCTTGACTTTGTCACTTTCTGTGTGAGCTTGGTAAATAAAGACAACAGTCCTTAAGTCATGGAGCCATGGTGAGGATGTGATGAGATAATGCATATAAATCCTGATAAACATATATAAAATGAACAAGTCTGAAGATCTAACACACAGCATGAGGACTATGGGTAAGAAAATTGTCCTGTATTTGGAATTCATGCTTAGTGAGTAGATTTTTTTTTTCTTCTGAAAATTTTATTGGGGGAAAACTACAAAACATTTACAGTACAATGTTTACAGTCACAATTTGCAGTGAGCTGATTTCCCAAAATATATTATCACTCAAGTTGACTTATCTTGTTACACTCAAAAACCTACTCTGTCAAAGTAGTGCAGAGAGTACATACATAGTGCTCCAACTGTATCTACGTACAACCAACACTCCATTTTAAGTGTACTATTAAATGATTTTCAGTGAATTTACCGAGGTGTACAGTTAATCACATGAATCAGTTTTTGAGGAATTCCTTTACCCTATTGAGACCCCTAATTCTGCTCCCCAACTACTTTTCAAGATGTCCCACCCCTCCACAGTGTCCTCCCACGTTGCTCAGACGTGGGTTTACCCCCCAACCCCCAATTCCCCAGTGTTCGCTCCCACCCTTTGAGCACCATAGTGTTAATCAGTCAATACCAGTTTGATGGCGATTACAACTGGGGCCCATTCTTCGGGTCTTGTGTGACCTCACTTCGAATAATGGGCTCGAGCTTAATCCAGGATAATACAAGAGGTGCTAACTCACTGTCATTTCTTAAAATTGAGTAATATTCCATTGTGAACATATACCAGATTTTAACAATCCACTCATGAATTGATGGGTACTTGGGTTATTTCCACCACCTAGCAATAGTGAATTGTGCTGCCATAAACATTCGGGTGCAGATGTCTTTATCATAGAATATCTTGTACTCTTTTGGGTTGATGCCTAGTAATGCTATTGCTGGATCGAATGGTAATTCTAATTTTAGCTCTTTGAGGAATCTCCAAATTCTTTTCCACAAAGGTTGCACCAATTTGCAGTCCCACCAACAGTGTCCCTATCTCTCCACATCCTCACCAGCATTTGTTGTTTTGGCATTTTTTGATAGAGGCCAGTCTCACTGGGGTTAGGTGGTATCCCATTGTGGTTTTGATTTGCATTTCTCTAATGATTAGAGATGATGAACATTTTTTAATATGTTTTTTGGCCATTATTCTGTCTTCGTTGGAAAAGTTTTTGTTCATCTCCTTTGCCCATTTATAAATGGGTTTTTTTCATTTTTTCTTGTTAATTCTTTTGAGTTCTAGGTAGATTCTTGTTATCAGACCTTTGTCGGAGGTGTAAAGAGCAAATATTTTCTCCCATTCTGTGTGTAGTCTATTTGCTCCAGTGACAGTTTCTTTAGTTGTGCAGAAGCTTTTTAATTTGATCAGGTCCCATTTGTTTATTTTTGTAGCTGCATTGATTGCTTTGGGGGTCTTCTTCAAGAATTCTTAGCCTAGACTGATGTCTGAGAAGGTCTTCCCAACATCCTCTTCTAGGATTCTTAAGGTTTCATGCCTTAGGTTTAGGTCTGTTAACCATCTTGAGTGTATTTTTGTGAGAGGTGAGAGGTAGGGATCCAGTTTCATTTTTCTGCATGTAGCTATCCAGTTTTCCC
>CAUYRT010028029.1:0-50566 GCA_963574885.1 Lepilemur ruficaudatus | reverse complement strand
CTAAGTGAGGTATCACAAGAATGGAAAAACAAGCACCACATGTACTCACCATTAAATTGGTATTAACTGATAAACACTTATGTGTACATGTAGTACTAGCATTCATTTGGTGTTGGACAGGTACAAGGGGAGAGGATGGGATGCGTATATTCACACCTAATGGGTGTGGTGCACACCATTTGGGGGATAGAGATGCTTGAAGCTCTGACTTGGGTGGGGCAAAGGCAATATATGTAACTAAGCATTTGTACCCCATAATATGCTGAGATAAAAATAAAGGAAAAAAAAGAAAAAAATTTATTCCTTGTTATTTTATTTATTTATTTCTGGTGGCTAGCGTAAATGGGATTACCTTCCTGATGTCTGTTTCAGCTAGTTCATTATTGCTGTATAGAAACACTACTAATTTTTGTATATTGATTTTGTATCCTGTAATTTTACTGAATTTATTTATCAGATCTAGGAGTTTTTTGGTGGGGTTTTTAAGATCATGTCATCTGTTAAGAGGGATAATTTGACTTCTTTTCTAATTTAGATGACTTTTATTTATTTCTCTTGCCTGATTGCTCTGGCTAGGATGTCCATTACTATGTTGAATATGAGAGGTGAAAGTAAGCATTTTTGTCTTGATCTAGTTCTTAGAGGGAAGGCTTTCAGCTTTTCCCTATTCAGTATGAGGTTAGCTATGGGTTTGTCACAGAACACCTTTATTCTATTGAGGTATATTCTGTTCTTTCTGTGTCTAGTTTGTCGAAAGTTTTTATCATGAAGAGATGTTGGATTTTATCAAATACCTTTTCTGTTCCTATTTAGATGATCATGTGGATTTTGTCTATCATTCTGTTGATGTGATGTATCACATTTATTGATTTGTGCATGTTGAACCATCCTTGTATCCCTTGTATTTATCCCACTTGAGAATGGTGTATTATCTTTTTAATGTGCTGTTGGATTCAGTTTCATAGTATTTTCTTGAGGATTTAGGACTCTCTGTTCATTAGGGATATTGGCCTGTAGTTTTCTTTTTTTGTTGCATCTTTTTCTAGTTTTGGTATCAGGGTAATGCTGGCATTCTAGAAAGATTTAGGGGGACTTCCCTCCTCCTTGATTCTGAAATAGTTTGAAGAGACTTGGTGTTAGATCTTCTTTGTAAATTTGATAGAATTCAGCAGTGAAGCCATCCAGGCCTGGGTTTTGCTTTGGTGGGAGACTTTTTATTACTGATTCATTCTTGGTGTCCTTGACGGGCAGTTTTTCTCTTTCAGCACTTTGAATATATATCATTCCAATCTTTCCTGGCCTGGAAGGGTTCTGGTGAGAAATCCATTGTTATTCTGATGGGGGTTCCCGTATAAGTGACTAGATGCTTTTCTCTTGCTGATGTTAGAATTCTTTTTTTGTCTTTGAATTTTGACAGTTTGAGTATAATGTGCTATATTGAAGAACTTTCTGGCTTGATATCTGTTTGGGAATTTTTTAGCTTCCTTTATCTGGTTGTCTAAATTTCTTGGTATATTTTGGAATTTTTCAGCTATTATTTTGTTAAACAGGTTTTCTGTCCCTTTTGTTTTCTCTTTACCTTATGGAACACTGAAAATTCAAGTATTTGGTTGTTTTATGATAACCCATATGTCATATAGGCTTTGTTGATTTTTTATTCTTTTTTCCTTATTTTTGTCTGGGTTATTTCAGAAGACCTGTCTTCAAGTCCTAAAATTTCTCCTGCTTGATCTTGTCTGTTGTTGATGCTCTCAAATGTATTTTTTATTTCATTTAATGAATTCTTCATTTCCAGGGTTTCTCATTTTTTTTTTTTCATGATACCTATCTGTTTGGCAAATTTCTCCTTCATATCCTGATACTGTTTTTTGATCTCTCTGTATTATTTATCTGTGTCCTCTTATATCTCACTGAGCTTCTTTAATATCATTATTTTGAATTTTTTTTGTCATTTCTTTGAAATTTCTTTTTCATTGGCATCTGTTGCTAGAAAATTATTGTGTTCTTTTGGCAGTGTCATATTTCCTTGCTTTTCCATGTTTCTTGTGTTGTTACATCTATATCTGTGCATCTGGTAAAAAACTCTCTTATTCCAATTTTTTAGATTTTCTTTCATAGGAGAGGACTTTTTCCTGAACATGTATGTATGGTGTTGGTTTGGTAGGGCACTGTTACTTTGATTCTTGATGCATATAGTAGTATAGTCTTTGTATATTTTTTTTTTTTTTGGCTATAAACAGCATCAGTGGTGTCTGTGATTTCCTTTGTGGCTTTGGATGAAGTTGTTAGTATGGTAAAGTTGTGCTGGGGATCAGGACACTAAGGTCGGCCAGTCCTCGGGCACTGGTGGTAGCAGTGGCGGGCTAAGCGTGCCTTTCCTTGGTTCCCAGGGCAGTGTATGCTGGCACTGGTGTTAGTGGGTCCAAGCAGGCTGATTCTCAGGGCCTCTAGGTGGCTTGCTCGGGTGCCAGCAGGGGCAGTGGTGGGCTGAGTGGGTAAGCGTGTCCTTGGGCCTCTGTGCAGTAGGTGTGGTATGGGCAATGATAGTAGCAGTGGTGGGACAACCCTCTGGCTCCCAAGTGATCTGCGCTGGTGCTGGCAGTGGCTGTGAAGGGTTGGGCAGGCCAGTCCCTAGGCCTGGAGGTGATACATATAGGTGAGTGTCAGCTGTGGTGGTAGCAGCAGGCTGAGTGTCCTTCCTTCAGGTGACCAGGAGGTGTGTGCCAGTGCCAATGGTGTTGGATGGGGTAAGGTGATCCCCATGCCCCCAGTTGGCATGTTTGGGTGCTGGAGCATGGAGTCTTGTCCTCATGCTCCCTGATGGTGCATACGGGCAGTGGCTGTGGTTGCTATGGGCAAGGTGATCCTCAGGCCCCAGCAGAGGTTTTGTGTGGAGGGAGCCTGCTCTCAGGGCATGTGCAAGCATGCTGAGGTCCTGCTGCTGGGGATGGTAGTATTGCTGTCTAGCAGTAGCAGTAGGCAGGTGCCTGGAGAGTGTGTGATTCAGCCCTAGGCAGCGGCCAACAACAATAGATGCTGGGGTAGCCTGTCCTCAAGGTGTATGCAAATACTAGATGGTTCTGCTGTTGGGGAAGGCAGGTCACTGTTAGTGGCATGTGCTTCAGCTCTGGTGGCAGCAGGCAGTAGCAACAACAGGTGTGGGCGGGGGAGCCTGACCTCAGGGTGTATGCAAATTGTGTGGTGGCATCGCTGCTGGGGGCGGTCAGGTCCCTGCCAGTGGCTCACGCTTTGGCTCTGGCAGCAGCTGCCAGCAGTGGTGGTGGCTGTGGGGGATGTCATTGGGTTGCCAGGGCTGAGGAGATGCAGAGGCTATTGAGCCGTGGGTGGGAGCAGTCTGATGGGGGGTGGGCTTTCAAAATGATGTTGTGCTGTAGCTGTCAGGTCTGGGGTGGGGTGTAGGACCCATTGTGAGCACCCTCTCTGAAGCATGCCTTTTTATGGTTTCCAGGCAGCTCTGTATGTTGGTCTCAGCCCCCAGGGGGCCACAAGGGTCGAGGGTCTCTCTTATGGCTAGGATTACAGGAGTCTGTGGTGAGGACAGGGACTGCTGGGGATCTCTTACTTAACCTTTCCCCACATTGGGGAGCCTCTCCACCCAGCAGGCTCCCTGTCCTTCCTTGCCCTAGGTGTTTCCTGTCACTTCTCTGTTGAATTCCAATGTTGTCTTAGGTGACCTGTTGGTACTGCGATTATCTACTTGCTATTTTGGTTCTTCTTTGTGGAGAGGCAAGTACCAGGTGTATCTAGTCAGCCATCCTGGAGCCCTTCCTGATTGTACACTTTTCTCTTACTTTTAACATTTTTTGTGGTAAAATGTAGAGATATAATAACTGTCATTTGGACCATTTTTTAGTGTATAGTTCACTGGTGTTAAGTACATTTATACTGCAACTACCATCCTTCTCTAGAACTTTCTTCTCTAGAACTTTCCCAAATTGAAGCTCTGTACCTATAAAACAATAACTTTCCATTGCTCCTTCCCACAACCCTGCAACCACTGTTCCATTTTCTGTCTCTATGAATTTAACTACTCTAAGTATCTCATATGAGTGGAACCATACAGTATTTGTCCTTTTTGTCTGGCTTATTTCACCAAGCACAATGTTTTCAGTGCCTGTGTCAGAATGTCTTTCCCTTTTAAGACTGAATAATATCGCATTGTGTGTATCATCACATTTTGTTTATCCATTCATCCAATGATGGGCACTTGGGCTGCTTCCCCCTTTTGGTTATTTTGAATAATACAGCTATGAACATGGGTGTACAAATATCTCTTCATCGTGCTTTCCTTTCTTTTGGGTATATTTATATAAGTGAAATCCTGGATCATGTGTTAATTCTATGTTTAATTTTTTAGGAACCTCCTCCATACTATTTACCACAGTGGCTGCACCCTTTTCCATTCCCACCAGCAGTGCACAGGGATTCCAGTTTGTCCACGTAGGAGGTAGGTACTATTTGTCTTTCAGTGTTACAGTGGAGGGAGGGAGACACAGAGAGGTTAAGTGAGCTCACACAGCTAACGTGCAGATCTCAATTTTAATATGCCAGCCCGACTTCAGAACCTTAACTCCTGTGACATACAGGTAAGATGAGGCACGGAGAGTTTACAAGGCATGATTAAAGGTCTCTGCCTAACAATGTCAGAGCTGAGATGCAAAGCTGCCTTCAGAGTGTATGTTGTGAAGGACTTCTAGAGTCAGCCCTTTTTTTTTTTTAAATAAAAGTGCTCTTTAAAAAAATATTAATCTTTGAATTAGCCATTTTTATATGGCTTTTTCCTGCCTTTTAAAATTTACGCTTTAAGACATTCCTGTTATTTAAAATATTATCTTTAAAAATGTCTGCATAAGTTTCTTGGGTAAAATTTTTCCTTTAAATTTTTTGAGTAAATATGCATTGATTCCAGTGGAGTATTGTAAAACATCTCCACTGTACCATTCCCATCAGAAGTTTGCTTTCAAATACAACCAAGCAACAGTATCTTAAGCTGGATTTCAACTGGGGGAAGTCTGGAGGGTATCTGGTAAACAGTGAGGACTTTTTGTATTTAGATAAAATGAATTTTCCAGCTTTATCAACAGAGGAGCAACTGCTCAAAAACTTATCCCTTCACCTGTATATATTTTGTTAAGAGTGTGTGCATTTTCCCTCAGAGATTTACAATAGGGCCACACGGTGCTCTAAGAATAGTGCCATCCCTAGGTGACACTGGCTTAGCTGGGCCATGTCACACCTGTTTCCAACACCTCTCACATTGCCAGGGAGGTGCCCCCTGAAAGTACAGACTCAGGGACCTCCTGGGCCGTGCCTCATCAGAGTTGCTTATAAATGGGGAGTGGGAGTTTGGGTGTGCATGGTCCTCAGCCTCTCTTCCAGGGTTGGGGGTAGGTGGCTTGCAGCCCACCTTCATAGCTAGGTGCTAGTTTTAGACAAACACTTTTTGTCCCAGCATATAAAGGGCCCATAGTGATGCTTAGATGAACTCTCTGCTCTGGAAGATATCTTTGAATAATCTAATTCAGTGGTTCTCAGCCCTGTGTGTACACGGCAGTCTACCTGGGGAACTTTAAAAAACAATGATGCCACAGTTCCATCTCCAGAGATTCCAATGTGGCTGATCTGATGTGTGCCTAGATCATTGGGATTTTTAAAAAGCTTCCAGGATGATTCTAATATGTGGTCAAGGTGTAAGACCACTGTTTTAATTTCTTTTTAATATCTTGTTCTTTGGGCCTTAAGTAAGATTTTTGTCATCACAAAAGATACAAAAATGTTCTTTTCTCAGGGTGTCTTTATTACCTGAGATTGCTGGAAGTATTTCTCACATATTAAGGGAATCTCTTTTATTTTGTTTATTTGTGGTAGAAAATTATTTTCATATCTTTATGGAATATGTCTTTATATTAATAAGATTTAGTTCTGGTTGCTATAGAAGATAGATTTAATTGACTCTGCAGAAGCCTGAGTTTTGGAAAACAGAGGGTCAGCTATTTGCCTGCCTAGATTTCATTGCAAGCTCCAGCTCACTTTCTAGGTTTTGATGGCACTTTCATTTTGTAAACTGAAGCCTATGATGACATTTGTGCTGATATTTCTTATAGTTCTTGAAGGCTTCTCATTTAGACCCTCACCTCCTCTGGTGTACATAGTATAGTTGCCCTTTACCCCCTTGTGTAGTAAAACACTTAGCCCTACCATTAAATTAAGAAATCTGGGTGCATCTTTGAGTAAACCACTTGGTCAATATGAGGGTTCTTTGTTTCATTGCAGTGGTTTGTCTAAGCCTCTTCTAGGCCCTTGGAGTTTTTTTAAAAAGACAGAGACATATGTGGTATAGTCTCTTCTGTAATAGCAGCTGTGTTGGACTGTGGCTTTAAGGTTATTTGGTTAAAGTTCATCGAAGGTTGGAAATGCAATTTAGAGTTGGGGGAAACAAGTGTTCTCCTGGCTTTGATTTTGTTTTAAAAATGCATATTTAGATATAATATTTTTAAAAAATTTCATTATTTTTATTTATCTATGAGAGGTCTGTGAGTAGTTGGAGCAGAAAGGATGTATGATCTGTGGTAGCTTTCTTGCTGTTTATCTCTTAGAGACCTCACTTAAGGGCAGAAAATGATTAAGTTACTCTCATAGATGAGGATTAGGACTTCTTACCTGCTCTAAAACCTTTTTTGATATAGGCAGAGGAAAGATATACATATGTTCATGTGTGTGTCTTTGTGTGCATATAGTATCAGTGATGTTATGTCTATTTTCCTATGTAGCTGCTGATTCAGAGTGACCTAGTGGACATTCTCTCTCACCTTTGACTTAGAAGGACTTACAAGAAACATCTGTTGCTGATCCTCCTTGGTTTTTTTTAAAGAGAAGCACATTTGGGTTTGCTATGGCATTCTTGTTTAGATAATTTCATAACAGTTGTGGGGACTGGCAATATAGCTCTCTTCTTACCTTTGTGCAGATTTTTACCCTTAGTTAACTACCGAGGTGACAGGTGTATGTGGAGGTGGGGGGTGGGGCAGGGGGTCCTGTTGGATGAGAGACACAGATTGCTTAGACAACAGGCACGGGCATCTGGTCATTTCCGAAGTGCTAGAAAATGAAGGTTATGCTCCCTAAGGGGTACTTTCAGAGGCTCTTGGATCAGTTGGTATGATTTTTCTAGGCTCTACTCATTTATTTTCCCTGCTTTCTTCTCTGTAATTATTCCCTGTTTGTTGACCTCCAGCAGCTGGTAAATTATATATGTCACTAAGAAAGGTCAAGGGTTTTAGAAAGGAAGCACTTAATTTTCTGATTCCTTAAGTTGGTTTTTTTACATTCTAGGAGTTTGAAATGAAAATGGCAGATCACAGCAAGTTATCTTTAAAAACCCAGCCCATTGTTTTCAGAGGATGTTCTGCCAGCCCCTCCTTTTATCCCCACCCCCCACCCCACCCCAACGCCTGAGTCTTTCAGAGCCAGTGTCATTTCTAAAGGAAACAATTCAGAAACCATTCTTCTATTGAGGGCAATTTGCATCTTCTTCATGTAGGAAGTATAGAGTTAAATATTATTTTAGGGTAGGGTGGGGAGGGGCAACTAATATAAAATGATTGTTTTTTTTTTTTTGGTAAAACTCACAAACATTCTGGTTTTTTTGAAAATGCTGATAAGTTGTTGGACTTCACAAAAGTAAAAGGTAGTGTCAGATGATTTTGGTGAACCATCTCTTCCATGGTGGGCATTCACCTCAGGACTCAAAGATAAATACGGCTTGGATGGTTCCCCCAGGAAGCTTCCCAAGCAGCTCTTGTATGCTGTCTGCCATTTATCTTCTTAGCCATGCACTTTTCCAAAGTTGTCAGTCACGCCCCATCTACCCTCCCTGTCTCTCACAAACTCCATGCAACATTCTTCCCACAGCTTGGCACATTTTTCTGCTTTGGAACTTCCCTCTAGAGCATTTCTCCTCCAAGTGTGGTCCTAGGAACAGCAAAATCTCAGTTCCCACCCAGACCTGTTGTGGTGTTTAACAAGAACTCCAGGTGACTATGTCTGCAAAATGTGTTAAGATACAGGTTCTGTTTCAGCAAGTCTGGATGGGGCCTGAGATTCTGCCTTTCTAACGGCCTCCCAGACTGTGCCGATGCTGCTCTGTGAACCACGCAGTGGAGAGCAAGGCTTTGCTCTGGAGGACTAATATCTCCCTGGTGTCAGAGAGTAGCAAAACTGTTTGGGTTATCTGGTGATATGGGATGACGTAGCCTCACCAAATATCCTGGCCTCAGGGAATTGAAGTTTTAAAAAAAGTACCTGGTTCCTATGTGCTAGCACAGTTCTCAGAACTTTACTAACACACTGGATCCTCTCCCCAGTCTTAGGAGGTAGACACTGTTATTATCTCTCTTTCACAGATGGGGAGACAAGGCACAGAGAGGTTAAATAGCTGGACCAAAGTCACGTGAACTGATGAGTGCAAGGGCAGGGCTTCGGACTCAGGCAGTGTGTCTCAGTATCCAAGCAGAGTTGGATCACAGTTCTGAAATGAGAGTGTCTTGGTTTGGGCAGTGGAGTGGTCCCAGAAGGCAAGCTGAGTTCAGGAGTGTGAACAGTATAAGGAAGGCTTAGCAATGGAGAGTGGGGCTGTGCTTTTCATGTTCAAGGAACAGGGCTATGGGGGAAGAAAACACACAGGGCCCCAGCTGCCGAGGAATGAGAGAGTACATACAGCAAACTTTTGCTAAGAATTAATAAGGGTCAGGTGCTGGGGTTTACATTCATTATTTCAATTAAACCTTATAATGATCCTATGGTGCAGGTACACATTTTATAGAGAAGGAAACTGAAGTTCTGAGAGTTTAAGTAATTTTCCCCAGGTCATACAGGGAGGAGAGCAATGTAACTTGAATTTTAAGACAGTACTGTCTAATTTCAGAACCTGTATCTGAAGCTTCTTTGCCCTGCTACCTCCCTTGGGCGAGGACTCAAAGGGGAAATTAAGGTATAGAAGAGAGATAAGAACTTGGTCATTAACACTAGAGTATAAAGACCTAGTCTTTCCTCTTGGGCACAGGGATGAGGGTGAATGCACAAGAGCAGCACCTGAGACTGACAGATTAAAGCTGGACGGAAGCTCCCTAAGGTCTCCCTGGATTGGGCTGGTCCCTGGGTTGGGCACGGGGCTGAAATTGTGTGTGGGATTAAATGGCCCCAAGGTGAAGTCAGTTTCCACCTGGTGGTTAACATTTGTTAGAACTGAGCACACGTCCTGACCTCCTGTGTCTTCATCCCCACGTCAGCCAGGGAGAGCCCAGTGCTGCTCTCCCCTGACTCCCGTTTCTTAGACAGATGCGTGTGTGGCAACCCCAGCTGTGCCCCAGCCCTCAGCTTCACTGGAAGTGGAAGGTTGCTTCTGCTTTCCTGCCCCATCTTTGTGATTATTGCATTTCTTGCCACAGACATTTCTCATTGCTCCCAATGTGAAAGTCTGGGCTCGTTACTTTAACCAAGTGATTGTACAGCCCCATGTGACCCCATATAAATTTTTTAAATGGATAACTAAACTGACAGCACATGAAGTGTGCCCGGGGAATCCTCTACCTCAGGATACTCATAATGAAGGGAATTGACTGGGTTAGCAGATGGACACTGCTCATTTTTTGGCAACTCCTGACAAGTACCCAACACCTCCAGGTGGCTCTGTATGAACTGCTCTGTGTGGCACGCCGTGGAATGCTGATGGCCCCTCTGCCTCCCTGGCCAAGATAACAGGCTGCACGGTCTGGTGTGGCCCCTAGGCTCTTTGTCCTTAACATCAAAGGCATGCTTGTCATTTTAAAATAAACGATTATCTTAATCATAGAATCATCGTAATAGTATTATACAAAGCTTAGAAATAGAGAGGAAAAGACACCCACATCCCTCACTGTAAATCATGGTTATCAGTTTTTAAACTTTTTTCCAATGGCTTTTCATAGTTATATCTGTTGGATTATATCTGCATATCCCCTCATTGCTGCATAACCTCCATAGGTACCATTTTAAGGGTTATGTAATATCCTACTGTGATGCTACACCATCGATTATTTAACTCTGTTGTTAACATGTACATTTCTTCTAACTTTTCACCATTATTAATAACAGTGAGGTATACCTTTGTCCATGTAGCTATTAATATTTCCATATTTTGAATTAGTTTCTTATGATAGAATCCCAGATGTGGTATTACTGGGTCAAAGAGTATGAACATTTTTATGGCTTCTAAAACATATTGCCAGATTGCTTTCCGGGAAGAGTGGAGGCAATTTACAATGCCATCAGAAAGGTGTTTGTTTCCCAGGTGGCCAACTGGAGTTAGGGATGCAGCCTCTCACCGTAGGAGGAGGAGGAGCAGTGTGTGTGCTTTATAAGACTCATTGGTGCTTATGTGTATTGATTTAAGCCCAATGACACCAGGCATTGTCCTGGTTAATAGAGTTGTACTAGTGGTCTGATGTCAATATAATAGTCATCCAGTTTGGTGTTTAGTAGAGCAGTGTGCTCGATATGAAATAAAGCAAGTTATAGATGTTTCCTGTTTCCCAGGAATTTGAACTGTCTAAAATGTTGGCAAAGGTGAAGCACCAAAAATGTTCAGCTGTGTGACAGGTTCTTAGTGGCCCCCTACTTTTCCGGAATACCTAATAATTTGGAGATGAAGATGGAAGTCAAAGGAGGTTGGTAGGACATGCAGGGGGAGGGCATTGGAAGTACCTGGCATGTCTTAGGGGAGTGCGTAACCCAGACTACACCAGTCACTGCACCTTGCCTGATAAGGACAGTCTTTTGGGTGCTGAATGAAGTGTTTGTATTGAGAAGGGTTTTGAGGTCTCACCTAGGCTCAGTTGGAAAAGTACTGTGGTTAATTAGCAATTTGTTCTAGATCTTTGTTATGGCAGTTTTCTTTCTTATGTTTTCCATTTGGATTGTAAACATTAAGTGCCTTTAAAGTAGGTCTGTACTTTTTTAAATTATTAAGTTTTCTACGCGTTCCCTAAAGTTTTGCATGTGATATATGCATATGGTAGTTTTGTGTCTCCTGATTGAATGAACGAGTGAATAAGGGAGATTCACTCATCGTCCCAAGCATTCTACCACAGCCCTGTGGTTAACTAACAGGAACCCCCAGTTCTTGTGCTCACATGTGGAACCTCCAGCAGACTTCACAGGGTTTGTAAAGTAAGAGGAAATTTCAGCTGAAATTTAAGAAAGGTAATGCCAGAAAAGACATTTGACTCCTCTGTATTGTTGGATCGGAATTCGCAGTATCACCGAACAGAGACCAAAGACTCCGAAGCTGCAATCAACAAGAGGAGTTTATTGTCTATTGTCTAGCTCGAGCTAGGGTCCGAGCCCCAGAGCACCAACGCAGTGGCCTCTTCTCTGGGCAGGGACTCCCGGCGGCGTGGCAAGGAGGGTTTTATGGGGGCAGTTCATGCAGCAACGAGCGTTGATCATGTATTCACCTAGTACAGCAATTGGTTTGCTTCCTCTGATCACCACCTAAGCCCGGTCGTGATTGGTCAGTTACATTGTATTCTACCTTGTTTCTGATTGGTCCTGGAGCTTCCTCCTTCCACATGCCCCTGATTAGTTCTGAAGCTACCTCCCTCCGCATTCTTCCCCAGCATTTTCCTTCAGCATTTTATTTCATCCCATGATGCCCCGGCTTTAGCAAGCAAGCAGTTTGTACAGAAGCGGAAACGGGCGGTTAGGCGGTTAGCACAAGCAAGCATTCTTATCATCTCAAAACAGAAGTCTATTTAGCAACTATGAGAGAAACAGCCTTGAAACAGACTTGGTTTCCTACATTTCAAACTCCCAAATCATTTAATGGGACCTTCTTGTTTTACAGAGGAAAAAACTGAGCCAATTAAGGGTAAGTGTCTTCCCCAAGGTCACACAGATGGTTGGTGACGGGAACTCCAGGTTGGGTTGCTTGATTCCTGGTCTCAGGTCTTTTCACTAGACTGTGTGTTGCTCCCACCTTGGGGTGCTTGTTTTACTTACCCCTCCCCCGCTGTATTCTCTACAGATATGTATATGGAGTTTTCTTTGCTCAATGACCAGGCTTGTCTTTTCTTGTAACTAAATAGAAATGTGTTTAGAGATTGTGACCTCAATGCGGTGGTCACATGGCCCAGTGTGACAAAGGCCTGGAGATTTGTCTTGAGTGCCAAGAGACAGTGCAGGATCAAAATTCAACTCCATACAAAATTACAGCTTTTCATTATCTCCCAGTTTAAATGTAAACGTTTTTTATTTTAAAGAGAGAAGGCACAGTGTTAGGTGTGGTACATGATTTGAGTGTATATTTCTCACAATTGTGATCCTAATAAAACTCCCATTATGATCCATATGTCCAGAGTAGAGATTTAAGGTTGTCAAGGGAACATTAACTTTCTGTTTCTTGATTTCTCTTGTGTGACTGAAATCTAAACTTGAATACTTCATCAACTGTGTGGTTGTTTTTTCCTCCTTTTTTTCTATAACCCTTCACCCTCAGTATGATGAGCACATTTGGTTGTATAGTTGAAATTCTGAAGCTAACTGCATAATCGTGAGGGAAGTAAGTATTCATGGTGCATGTCAAATGAAAGTACTGAGGAGACAAAGCAAGAAGGAGAATTAACAGTCTACTGGTTCTTTTAACAGCCATGTGATGTCTGCTCTGGGATTTGAATGATTTGTAGATGACTGGAACCTGCTCATTCCATGGTGGTTAGAGGCCCCTTGAAATTGATGTTAACCTCCTAAGCTGTCAGTAGTTACAGCTACTGGGTAATCAAGTTTGGAATTTATAGGTATTTACGTTTCAGAAGGCTTTTACTATGTTTCTATAGCTTTAGATTAGAAATGTTTGTCCTTGATGTGACTAAATTTTATGCATGGTGCTAGAGTGTTTGAGCCCCTTAAACACTCCCAGGTGTGTAACAGTGTGTAAGCTGCTTTCTTCCTGGAACAACACGAAGATGACCTAGTTAATCCTTCTAGTGGACAGGATGATTTTTATCTGCTTCCCCACTAAACTAGCTCTATAATGTCTTCTGTACAAATAACCTGACAATATTCTGTACAATAACCAGGTAATATGGTTACAGTAAAAAGAAGTTAAGACTCTTAATGACCTGCTATTGATAAATATTTTGCTACAGCATGCTGAGTTAGGCACCTTTTGACTTTGCTTGGTCTTGAAGGGATTAACATTTTTTCCATGATAAAGGAAATATAAGCTTCTGAAAAATTTAGAAAATATGTAAAAATTGAAAGAGTAAACTTATCCAAAGCCCCTCCAACTGAGTACAGTCTACTTATAACATTTAATATTTTCTTTCATTCTTTCTTTCTATACATAATTTTTATGTGGTTATAATCAGACCATTTATGAAAATTTTGCATTTTAAAAATTAAAACATATTTTTTTATTTGCTATTATGTGATTTCCTTTACAGGAGATTCATTTTGCGCTGGAGGGTACTTATGAAAATCTTCACTTGTTCTTTCCACATCTGGCCCAGTGGTTTAGCCCTTTTCTCATCAGTGGGATGTCAGTGGGTGGTGACACTGCCCCATCAGTAATCATGACTAATACGGCAGCTATCTCTTCAGTCAGTAGAGGCCAGGCGCCCTCTTTCATTTGAGAGTCATTGCTCTAAATTCTCCTATATTTTACCAATTGTAAATTATCCTCTAGCAAGGTTTTTGAGCATGAATCTTTGTATGTATTTAGGATTACTTCTTCAGCATATTTTCCCAGAGTAGAATTGCTGGCCAAAAAGGGATAAACACTCTGGGAGTCAGAGGTGGGCGGATTGCTCAAGCTCAGGAGTTCGAAACCAGCCTGAGCAAGAGCGAGACTCCATCTCTACTAAAAAAAATAGAAATTAATTGGCCAACTAAAAAAAAAAATATATACAAAAAATTAGCCAGGCACGGTGGTGCATGCCTGTAGTCCCAGCTACTTGGGAGGCTGAGGCAGAAGGATTGCTTGAGCCCAGGAGTGTGAGGTTGCTGTGTGCTAGGCTGATGTCACGGCACTCTAGCCCGGGCAACACAGTGAGACTCTGTCTCAAAAAAAAAGGGATAAACATTTTGATATTCCGTGTGCACACACAGACACACATGCATGCAATTTATGTTGTATTATATTGTGTATTATTTTCTACAAATTGATACCAGTAATGTCAAATATATGAAACTAACCATACACTATGCATAAATAACATTGGGTATTATTGCTGTTTTAACTTTGTTAACTTGATAGGCAAAAAATGTCATTGTTTTAAATTTCTTTGCTCAGTAGTAAGTTTGAGCATTTTAGCACACATTTATTAGCTACTTGATTTACTGTCTTATGAATTACCTCATCTTGGCTTTAAAGTTGTAGTGGGTGGGAAGGGGTGGCACCTGTCAGTACCATGGTGGGCTGGTATCAGGTGGGCCACACTTTGGGTAGCCTTGACTGAGACTATAGCTCTAACATCTAACAACATATTGAATACTTTCTGGACCAAGCAGTGGTACAGTGCTAACAGCTGTGTTAGTTCATTTGGGCTGCTATAACAAAATATCATAAATTGGGTGATTTATCAACAACAGAAATTTATTTCTCATAGATCTGAAAGCTGGGAATTCCACAATGAAGTCACCAGCAGATTCAATGTCTGGTGAGGGCTTTCTGGTTTGTAGAATCATAGAATCTTCTGAGTGTTTGTTATAGGTTTTATGTACTACAAGCTTATTTATCCACAAACCAAATTTAGGTACATAAAGCTCCCTGACTTCTAGTGAACTTTTCACATATGTACAATGTCTGAAACTTAATAGACAACTAACTTGGGGCCATCTTCTGCAAACAATTTAGATTATGAATGAAACTGTAATCCTTCTGAATGTGCCTTTAATTCAAAAGGATGGCAGTTTCATTCATAGCATTAATTTATTCCCAGAAATTAAAGTATAAAAATTTCAATAAGAATTTCTTCTGGGCTTTGCTTACTAGTAATCTATAATAAGTCTCGTAACATGTATTTATGTAGTGTTTTTTGTATTTCAGAAGGCTTTTATCATACACTCTCACTTAAGCTTCATGACAACCCTGAGAAATGGACTGGGGATTGTCGTTATTATCTGAGGACTTACTGTTTGGTATTTGGGGACAATATTGCCAACTTGGAAAAGATTTTTACAGTGGTATAGAATATTGGAGTAAGACAGTAGAAAAAAGTATAACAATATGAAAGCTTCAAAAAAGATTTAGCTCAGCTGGGTATAGTGGCTCATGCCTGTAATTCCAGCATTTGTGAGGGTGAGCAGAGGAAGATCACTTGAGGTCAGGAGTTCAAGATCAGCTTGGGCAACATGGCGAGACCTTGTCTCTACCAAAAATTAAAAAATTAGCTCAGTGTGGTGGTGTGTGTGCTTGTGGTCCTAGCTACTTGGGAGGCTGAGATGGGAAGATCATTTGATCCCAGAAGTTGGAGGCTTCAGTGAGCTATGATCATGACACTGCACTCCAGGCTGGGCAACAGAGTGAGACCCTGTCTCTAAAAAAACAAAAAAACTTAGCCCACCTTTGCTCATTGAAAAGGGTTTGAAAAGTAGGGTTACTTTATTTTCAGGATATGCCAGAAAGTGCAGAAGTACAGGACTCTCTATTCTGGGCTTTTGTTCCCTAAAGATTCGTCTCTTAGGTTTTTAAGACCACAATGCCAAGTATTGATTTCAAGGGGTCCAACCTGTACTCAAATAAAAATTTGAGTGTCCACTGTGTGTAAGTACTGTAGTAAGTGCTGGAGACTCAGTGTTGAACAACAGTAACACAGTCCCTTTTGTTAGGAGCTTACATCTGATCTGGTGCTTCCTGTTGGGTATTCGTGGTCAATAAGGTGGACATGCTCCTGCTCCCAGAAAACCTGGGGTCTGATGGGGGATACCGTAAGGTAGAAAGATAGCCCCGACACCTTGGGTTCAGTGGTATAATAAATAGCGGAAGTGCAAATTGCCAAGAAAGCACATAGGTGTGGTATCTAACCCAGATTTGAGGATTCTGGTATGGGGGTATGTGCGTATGTTTATTTGGAAGGTGGTGGTGTGCAAAGCAAACTAATCAGAAAAGTACAATCAACCAGTCCCCTAAAACAAATTTCATTGTTTACACAGATAATAGTTTATTGAAGGGTCAACAGATAATGTGTTTTTGAAGGATCATCTAAACTTGATGTTAGATGTTCACCTGCCCCTTGTCTTCAGACTGGGATATGTCACTGCTGAGGGCTGCCCACACCCAGAGAGACAACCATCAGCTAGTCCTGGTTTCCTGGTCACTTCTAACTTCCTGCTGGTTTTATACATTGCTTTTTAGCTCATCTATGAATACCTATTGGATAAAGTCCAATTGATACAGGGCCATACTTGATCATTTTAGCTGATTCCCAGTTGTATTCACTGATTACACATCACAATGTTTACAACACAGATTGCATGTATTGCCATTTAATATGTGGTATGTGTTGTTGTGTTTTGTTTTTTTTTTTTTTTGTGAGATGGAGTCTTGCTCTGTCACCCCAGCTAGAGTGCAGTGGCATCATCATAGCTCATTGCGACCTCAAACTCCTGCACTCAAGTGATTCTCCTGCCTCAGCCTCCTGAGTAGCTGAGACTACAGATGTGTGCCACTACTCCTAGCCAATTTTTTCTATTTTCAGTAGAGACGGGATCTCACTGTTGCTCAGGCTGGTCTCGAACTCCCAAGCTCAAGCAGTCCTCCTGTCTTGGCCTCCAGAGTGCTAGGATTATAGGCCTGAGCCACTGCACCTGACTCATTTAATATGTGTTTTCCTTGGTAACTTGATAGGGTTTCCCCCAGTAGGCAATTTTTGTTAGGGAATTTTTCTAGAACTCTATTGTAAGTCGAGTTGAGCTATTCTGGGAAGTAGAATTGTACAGTCCTTAATGGAGGAGGAGTGTTCAGGGGGAAGGAACAGCCTAGGCAAAGCCTTAGATGCAAGAAAGAATGAGAAAGTATTGAAAAAAAGGGAAATGGTTTAGGCGAGTGGTTTATGTGGTAGGGGAGTGGTAATAGGTGAGTCTAGAGAGGTAAGTAGTTATTGGTTCGGTGATTCTCAAATTTTGCTGCACAATGGAATCACCCGGGAATTTAAAAAATTAAATTAAAAAAAAAATACTGATGCTGGTTTCCACCCCCAGACATTGTGACTTAATTGGTATGGAGTATGCCAGGGCATTGGGGATTGTAAATGCTTCCCAGATTATAATGCAAAATTTGGGGACTAAATTTTTAGCCAGTTTTACTAAGGGTCTTATAAATTATGCTAAGGCATTTGGATTTCATACATAGATTTATGGCATCGAGGAACCACTGAAAGATTTTAACCAGCTGATCTGTAAATTAGGAAGATGGTTCTGATTGCTTTGAGGAAAATGGATTGAGGAGTGTAAGATTGGAGGCAGTGAAACCAGTTAAGTGACCCTGAAGATAAAGGTGGCCTGACGGAGGGAATGGCAGTAGAGATGGAACGAGGTAGATGGATCCCTGAGATGCTGAAGAGGTGGGCTGAGCAGAACTTGTGATGGATGGCATAAGTGTGATGATGTGGTGGGCATTTGGGGCAGGGATGGGCTGAGTTGAGCTGGGTAGGAGCAGGAGAAAAGGGATGATGGGGTAGGGATCACCCTACCAGCCTTACTGAACTGTGGGCTGTGCTGGTTTCTCCTTTCAAGAACTAGCTGAGGAAATCCATCAGCTCTTTGCTAAGCACTTCCCTTATGTGATAAACTGCCTCTAGTCTGTTTTCTCCTCAGGCAGAGGTGGTACCTTGTTTCTCCTCAGTTTGAGTGGGTGTTTTTCTGTATTGATTAATCATCTTGTACATCTTATTTGCATGAGAGATATATGACCTTATTTAAGGGGGATTCTCCTCACACTTGTGATCCATGGAGGTCCTGATGGATGAGGGGTTAGTGACCATTGGCTCAGTGGCTTCTAAACAACTTCAGGTCCCTCTTGCAAAGGATGAGCAGTAGTTACTCTTTCATATAGTTGAACTGAAAATTTATATCATTTTTATCAGAATAGTTTTTCGGAAAATGTGAGGCCAATTTTATATGGTAATCTGGAGTTTTTTGAAAAAGAAATACAACCTCCATAACAAAAGTTGAGCTGTGTTCTATTTTAAGAAAATTCAACATACAAAAATCTGAATTTACAAAGCAGGCACATTCTGGGTAGAGGTAATTGATGGTTGATGATTTTGCCAATGGATTCTTGACTTTGTGAAAAGATGTCCTTTAGGAATCTTTTGTAAAGTAAGGTTTCTATGTTCTTTAAGTGATTTGGATTGCAGGAATAATCTTTTGGGATAAGTATTAATAACAGCCTATCTGGGTATTATACAATCTGCTATGTCCTGTTACGAGAATCTTGGACAAGCATTAGGAAGGTTTAAGGCAGCTTTGCCCCCACAGAATATGAGATAAAGTCAGACAAAGAGAGTCTCCTATATATATATATATATACTGTTTGGCCTTTCTCCATTATTGTGGCTTTAAAGTTTTCCCATCTCCTTCCTTGCATGCAGTGCCTGTAGAACCCCATAGTGAAGTCAAAACCCTGTGTGTGACATTTTGGTCTGTTGCCATAAATGTGATTCTAAACTCATAAATTATATGTAATAAAATTCACTATAGATTTACCTAGGTAAATGAGTAAATTTTGAAGCCAAAAATCACAGGGGAAAATGGGACATTCATTTGATGGTGAAAAAATGAGCAAAGAGAAATGGTCAAAACAAAGTCTGGGAAAAAACCCTACAATCTGAAAAACAGCCAGACTTCAATATTAAATATTTGCAATGAAGTAATATCTTTCCCCTATCTTTCAAAGAAAGAATAATGGGATATCAGCAGTCAAATATATATTTCCCAAAAAACCAAAATCTCTTACCAACATATTATTTTGAAAGTAATTTTTTTTTATTAGTTTTAGTTCTAAAGGGTAGATTGATTTTTTTTTGAGTAGGAAGGAACACAGGACACCAGAACATCTAACATATTTGTGGTGGGCTAGTTATAAATGCATGTTCAGAGGCAAATGACCATGATAAACTAACATCTAGGAAACCACTTAATTTAAATGAAGTAATTTCCCTCCTGCTACCTTACGGGGCATCAACAAATGAGTCGTGCGTGAGGAAGAGAGCAGCATATTCTGCCCGGGCTCATCTGTCATCTGGCAGGGGCTTCATTATGGAGAGGGATGCTGATGGCTGTCCAGACGCTTAACTGGCAGCCCTGACTGACTAATGGAGCCATGTTCATATTGGCTGACATCTGGTTTTAGAAGTTATTTATAAAGAAAGGAGCTTTGTAATCAAAACAGCCAGAGAGATTTTGAACATCAGATGTACTAGGAAAAATTCACAAGGGGTGACTGGCACAGCTGGAGAGATTAGCAAGTTCTCTAAACACTTGTGTGTGCTGAGTATATTTTTACTGTGTGTAAATAGTACTTTCAAATAGCATGTTATAAGTAAACAAATTGAAACAAACCTACATTTTGGATGTTTTGAACATTATAAATGTGGAAGACTGTTAAACTACCAAAACAACACATTAATAAGCAAAAAATGTAATGGGGCAACATGGCAAGAGCTTGGGAGTCTGTACTTCTCTCCTTGCAATGAGAAAAAAGCTGAGCAAACTGAAAATCAGTGACTCTTCTTAGACTCATCAGAGAACTGAGGTTACAGGGTAAACTGCCGTCCTGAGAAACGGAGAGAGAGGCGATACCTAGGATCACGGTTTACTAGAAACAGAAGTCCAGGAGCAGAACTCCATCCCTACCCCCATATTAGTAACAACAGCTAAACTGTGAATGAGGAATTGCTGGAAGCTCAGTGTGCACCAGCTTTGAGAGGTAAAGACTCTGGGAGCCCAGTGTCAGGGAGCCTCCAGGAGCCCCACCAGCCTGTCACAAAACTCTCTTCCTGTTTCTGGCATTTTGAAATATACCCAGAGCATTCTGTTTTCCTTTACACAAGCCTGCCCTCAAAAGAAGCTATTTATTTACCAAAGTCTAACTGCTTGGGTTTTACTGGGAGCCTAACGGCTCTGAGGGGTGGAAAATATACAACTCTAGCCCCCTCTAGCCTTAATGTCTCACCTAAGGGGGGGCGGAAATAAAGCTGAGACCCACTTTTGAAGATCTCAGCTCAGGGGCACAGGCTCACTAAAAGATCAAGAACTAATCATGGGACTATAGAGGGCTTCCCCTTCCCTCACACCTTAGTTCCACATCAGTCAGCCTCCTGTGTGGTAATAAGGGATTGCAACTAAAAGAAGTATAAGGATTAGAGGAGATAAAACCAGGGACATTACAAGAAATTTTAGCCTCTGCCACCTACAGTTATAGCAAACAGTAAACACAGCCTAAATCCTAGCCAAATAAACATAAAACCTTATACTAAAAGCCCATTTGCCCGAGTTTCTTTTATATAATATGTTATGTCCAGTATTCAACAAAAAATCACAGGGCATTCCAAAAGGCAAAAAGCACAGTCTGAAGAGAGCAAATATGAGACCCAAACTCAGATATGGCAGAGATTTTTGAATAATCAGTCCAGGAATTTAAAATAACTGGAATTGATATGCTAAGGGCTCTCATGGAGAAGGTGGACAGCATGTAAGCACAGATGGGTAATGGAGGCAGAGAGATGACAACTACAAAAACTCAGAAGTTAGTGCTAGAAATGAAGAACACGCTAACAAATGAAGAATGCCTCTGGGCTCATCAGTAGGCTGGACACAGCCAAGAAATCTGCAAGCTTGAAGATACAGCCATACAAATTACCCAAATTGAAAACCAAAGGGTAAAAAAGAATGAAAAAACTGACAGAATATCCAAGAATCGTAGGGCACTTATTATAATAAAACAAAAGATATGATATATGTGTAATGGGAATACCTCAAGGAGAGGAAAAAGAGAAAGGAACAGAAGAAATATTTGGAGTAATAAGGGCTGAGAGTTTTCTAAAATTAATGGCACTAAACCACAGATCCAGGAAGCTCAGAGAACACTCTGCAGGCAAATACTAAAAAACGTACACTTAGATATATCATATTAAAGCTGCAGAAAAATCCAAGACAAAAGGAAAATATTGAAGGAAGCCATAAGAAAAATCACCTTACCTATAGAGCTACAAGGAGAAGAATTACATCAGACTTCTCTTCAGAAACCATGTGAGCAAGAACGAACAAAATTTTACAATTCTGTATATGGTGAAATTATCTTTTAAAAGTGAAGAAATAAAGACTTTCTCAGACAAACAAAAATTGAGGGAATATGTCACCAGATCTGCCTGTTAAAACAGATTCTTGAAAGAGAAAGAAAATGATATAGATCAGAACCCCAAATCTATATCAAGACAGGAGGAGTGTTAGAGAAGGAATAAGTGAAGGGACTTCTTGTAGCCCTCCCCTGAGGCGCCGGTGCATGCCCAGTACCTGGATACCCCATTCGTGCTAAATAATATGGACATGTGGGTTGTTTCATCTGCAGCCTCTACATTTAAAGGTAACTGAAATGGACATAGCGGGTTGTCTGGCTTGTGGAATGGAGGAATCTATTCCAAAGAAACTGGGCAAAACTGTAAATGAGGCATGAAAATAGGATGCAAGATATCTTCTCTCAGCTTTTGAGATGTATTATGAGTTAGTATAGTTAATAGGTCATGTGCAGCAGGGCCTCAGGTCATCTCTATTGGAGAGGTGACCCATATGGACAACTTAGCCAGCTTATTGTGGCTTATGCAAGGGAACGTTTTTATTTTAGTATCATCATGCCAGTTAAGTTCTGGCATCATTTTGAGACTATTCAGAGTTTAAAGAAAAAGGAATTGAATATATTAAGTGTAGACATGATGAGTTCTTAAAAGGTCAAAATCATTACAGCTTTTCAGACTGGAAATAAAAAGGCATTGAAGCATCCTACAGGTTTTAATTTCTAATGAGGTAAATATTAATTACCATAACCCAAATAAACAAGAAGACCTCTGAGATCCTCACCCCCTCTTTATTTTTTTGAAAAAGGGTTGAGTCTAAAATTGAGAAAAGCACTGCAGATTATCCCCATCCTTGATTGCCTATTTCTTGCTATGACCTCGTGAGGAACCACTTTTAGGGAATTGCAGTCCCCTTTTCCAGTCCCTGGCTGTGCGTAGGCTTTTGATTCCTTTTAACCCGGGAGGCTGATTCTTGGTGATCTGAGGGGCTTTGACCACTGTGAACATTTTTCCTCTTTGGCTTTTTGTCTGTTATTTTTTTTCCCTCTATTCTTTCTTTTTTTTTTCTTAGTCTTTTCTTTTAAAATTTTGTTTTTTGTTTCTTTATTTTTTCCTCATTCTTTTTTATTTCTTTTTTTTCTTATTTTCTTTTATTTTTTTCTCATTTTAAAATATTTTTGTTTTTCTCAGTTTTTTCTTTGGTTTTTATTGCTCTCACCTTTTTTCTTCATCTCATGTTTTCTTTATTTTCACTTTTGTTTATTTATTTTTTTCTTGATATATATTTTTAAAAATTTAGGTTGATAGCATTGCTAGTGTATTAGCGGGTCATGTGCACCTCTGCTGGAGAGAAGACCACATGGACAACTACTGGCTCCTCAAGACATTACCCAGGGCAGCGTCCTCGAGGTGAGGCTGGCCCAGCACATCCTGACAGAGACTGAGGCGGCCATGAAGGCTGCTAACAAGAGTCAGCAGAGCTCCTCCAACCTCCAGAGACGAAGCCTTGAAGTCCAGAGCATGAAGGCCCTGAGTCACCCCAACATTGTGAAACCTATTTGAGGTGACTGAAGCTCAGGAAACACTCTACTTTTGCCGTGGACTACACTTGTGGAGAAGGTGTTTGATTACCTCCTGGACTATGGCCGCGTGAGAGAGAAAGAGGCTCGAGACAGATTCCGCTGGGTAGCATCTGCTGGGCAGTACTGCTACCAGAAAGGATTGTCCACAGGGACCTAAAGCCGGAGAGCCTGCTTTTGGATGCTGACTTGAACATCGAGGTTGCAGATTTTGGCTTCAGTGATGAGTTCGCCTTTGGAGACAAGCTAGACACCTTCTTTGGCAGCCCCCCTTATGCTGCCCTGAAACTCTCCCAGGACCAAAAGTACAATGGCCTGTGGTGGATTTGTGGAACCTGTCTACCACGGTCACTGGGTCCCTGCCTTTTTTTGGGAAGAACTTTGGGGATCTGTGAGAGTAGATACAGAGTGGAATATACTGTATTCCTTTCTTCATGTTTATAGGGTATGAAACCTGCTCAAGAAATTTCTGATCCTCAGTGAGTCAAGTACTTCTGTGGAGATCCTAAGGGACCCGTGGATAAACGTGGGCCATGAGGAGGAACCTGACATTGAGCTACTCCTTGACTGTGAGGAGCCCCTGGCTGATACTGTCTGTGGGCTACACAGCAGATGAGATTCAGGACTAATCTTTGAGCCAAAAGTAAGATGAAGCAGTGGCCAGCTCACAGATCCTGGGCTGCCAGACAGCACAGCTCGAAGTCCACACCATTGCTATGAAGCCCCTGCCTTCAGCTGGTCCCACCAACAACTACAGCCCTTCCTCATCTGCCAGCCCCAAACAGCAAGGTTGCCATTCCCACCTTTACTTTGTTTTCTAATGTAGGAAATCAGTGTCCTGGGGAGGACCAGGAGTCAGGGTGGAAAACCAGCAGAACAGCCCAAGTGCCTGCTAACCTCCTACCCAGCCTGGAGATGAAGACCACTCCCAGCCCAGCCCCCCAGCATGGCTCTGGGGCCTCCTCCTATACCCACAGCACCAACAGCAGTGGCGGAGCCCTAGACAGAACCAGTTGCTCCCTGGGCATATCCTCCAAAGGAAACTTTCTTCATGGCAGGCAGCTCTGATTGGGACCAACAGAATTTGCTGGAAGATGTGATTCCCACCCTTTCCCTGTAGCAACAGTAAGGGCCAACAGGGGGCCACTGGGAGGGAGGTTCCTCATTTTCATCCACAGACACCTATGTTTCAGGTGCGCTGGAAAGATCTGGCATGCAGCTCAAAACAGAGTAGAGCCAATCACATATCCTGTGTCTGGCCACCAGGACAAGAATGAAGGTGGAGAGGCCAAGTTGAGCTCCCTGCACTTCACACAGAGCAGGAAGATCCTGAGCTTATGGAGCCAAAGCACATGGTGCAGGAGGTCAGCCAGGTCTGGGACACAAATGGCTGATGTGGGAGCAGTGCAACAGACACATGCTACTGTGTGTGCACGGCTTGCCTAGCCCAGAGGACTTTGTGCAGTGGAGGACGGAGTTGCAAACTGCCTTGTTTTCTCCATGGGTTCAAATTAAGAGGCTGTCTGGCACCTCATGGCATTCAAACCCATCATGGATGAAAGAGCTGCTGGGCTTAAGTTTAAAGCACTGCCAGGAGTCACCTGGGGGCTAAGAGGGGAGGTGGCAGGTACTAGCTGTAGGCCAGTCCCTATGCCCTGACCCAGGTGAAACTTCAGACACCAGGCTATTTTTCCTGGATCACTTCTCCCTCCTTTGCTATCCTGTCTTCTTCTGTGTTTGTGGGGAGGGGAGACTGTGGGAGGCGACTGCTGATTTGAGTGGTTCTCAGATTTGTCTTAGAGAACACAGGGATGCCACTTCCCTCATTGGTTTGACAACAGTGATGTTATCACTGACAACGACAGTACAATTTACTGTTGGCCAGAGACATTCTATACCATTCCAGTTCATTTTAGCCACACATGCCCATTTAACAGATTGAGAAATGACACTGGAGGAGGGTGAGTGGTCTGTTTAGAATCCCGGAGCTGCTGAGCGCAGGGCTCATGCTGTGAGAGTGTGATCTCACCCCAGCCTTCCTTGGTGCAGACCTCTGGGCCTCTAGAGCCCTGCTGTTGGCATCCTTTTGGGGTTGGTTATATTGTGTCTTTTAAATGGATAATTCAGAGTCATACGAGGGATGAGACAGTTGACTGGTTTGTGTGTCACTTTTCAGGGCTCCTTGTGAAGTAGTTTGTTTGCAGTCTCCTTAGTCCTTCTCTCCATGAGCAGTTCACAGTCCTGAAGTACAAATTCTGCCTCCAGACTGTGAAAGGAAAACGAAGGTTCCAGAGTGCTGGGAACATTGAGGGTGCATGGAACCGTGTGTGGTTGGCAGGATGGAGCCTTGCAGGCCCTTTTGTTGGTGTACAAGTTGACCCCATGATGTTGCAGCTCTAGGAGGAGCTAACCCAGAGCTAACCTGGAGGGTGGGGGCTGGCAGAGTGGCCTCCCTGTGCTCCCCTGCCTCATGTCCGAATCTTATGAGGCAGGTAGCAAATGTGGAGTGATGGATGCCTTCAGTATGAACATCTCTTTTATATTTAAAATTCACTTATTAAACTGAACGAGCCCCTTTTCCTATCCTAATCGTTTTTATTAATATACAAATTAATTTATCTAAGTATAATAGTTTATATTTTGACTTCTAAAGAGATGTTAGGAGCTGATTGTGTCTATAATAGGTTTTATTTGTAAAATGTGTTTATTGGGCAGCTACTATGTTCTTGCAGGGTGCTATACTTAGAAAGATAAGTAAAATATAATACTTTTTCTTGAGCAGTAAACATACCAATGTAGTCTAAGATTCATTCACAAGTATTTATTCAGCACCTTTACTTGCTTAATGTCACGGAAATAATAAAGAAATACAGCAGTACTGAGTAACATCATTTTGTTCAATGTTGTTTTGTTATAACGTTGATAAGAAAAAAATCATTTCCTGGCCAGGGTAACTATCTGTGTGGAGTTTGCCTGTTCTTTTCCCCATGTCTGCATGGATTTTCTCCGGGGACTTTGGTCTCCTCTGCGATCCCAAAGATGTGCACTTTTGGTTCATTGGCATGCCTATTAATACATTGTCAGTGTGTGTGAGTGTGCCCTGTGATGCAATGGCATCTTCTCCAGCCTTGGTTCCTGCCTGCTGCCCTAGCTACTGGGATAGGCTCAGGCCACTGGACTGGAATAAAGGATAAATAATTATATTTTTAATTATTTTTTCTGAAATGTATGTATAGCTCACATTAATTTCAGTGTTTAATATTAGAAGTTTGTTGGTCTTTAGACATTCAGTGATGTTTTTGTGACCAGAAATATACCTGAGGAACTTAATTCTAGTTTATACCAATTAGCTTATGGTAAATTTGGTATGGTTACATGTCATTTTGCTTAAAATTATATGCAGACTTACTGTTTCTCTTCACTTTTACTTGTTGAGTGGTGGAGATAAGTACAGGGAAGGGGCCGTCAGCCCAGCCTGGGGCGGAGCGAGGTTGGGTTGGTGGGAAGCGAGGTGATGGAAGTAGGTGGATCATGGAAGTTAGCTGGCTAGGGAAGAGGGTGGTTCTGGCCTTTAGAGACCTAGCAGTGAGATGACAGCAGAATGTGCATTTTAGGAGTGAGCAGGGCCTGTGTGGGTGGTGAGAACAGCACTCTTTTTATGCGGAGAGGTAGAGAAGAGGAAATAATTTCTGGCTGTCGGGGACCAACAGAGGCAGATAGCACGCTTCATCTACTTTACTGAGTTGCCTAGAATATAGACCCTAACCAAGATGATTTTAGATTTCAGATGCACAAACTCAGTGTTTTCCAGAAGATGTCCGGGACAGTGGCCCCCAACCTTTTTGGCACCAGGGACCAGTTTCATGGAAGACAGTTTATCCACGAATGGCGGGGGTGGGGTGGGGGTGGTGGAGCTTGGGCGGTGATGCGCAGCCCCGTTCCTAACAGGCTAAGACCGGTACTGGGCCATGGCCTGGGGGTTGGGGAGCACAGCTTTACGACACAAGATGCTTGGGATAAATGCCATTGATAAATAGGTCCCAAGGTCTAGTTGGTTCAAAAAATGCAAATTCCATTTTGAATCTTAAAAGGGGTAAAGTCTGTGGTTTTCCAGAGGTTTGGACAGCTTTTCATCTAAGCATCTTGAGAAACCAGTGCTCCGGGCATATTTGGGGCAATGCTGTCCCAGTGCTCATGTGGCAGGGATGCTCCCTGGCTGGTCGAATGGGTCTGATCCTCCCTGAAGATCCGCTGCTCTCCGGAGAGATCAGCATGGGCTCGAGGCAGCTGCAGGGAGGGGTTGCAGCTGTGTTAAGGATGGGAGACCAAAAATGGAGAGTGAAAGAGGATGTCCAGGTGTCCAACCTTCAACTTACCGACTGCTCATCTGATCTGTGCTGGTGCCTCAGCCCTCGCGCCCCCCAAAGTGCCAGCTTCCTGCTATGGCTGAAAAGCGTGGGCACCTTTCTTCTCTTCTTGGCATTTTTCTGACCTCTCAGGTTGGTACAGTGGCTAGCATGGATATTTAAATCAATACATATTTTTATAGCTGGACTATTAGTGGGAGAAACTAGGAATTCTTGATAGCTGTAGGAGATCTTAAGAAATAATTGATGTAGTTTTATATCTCAAGACTTGAGAAAGTTGTGCTTTCTAAGACTTATAGTTTTCAGAGTCAAAGGCAGTGTCTTTGTTCATTTGAGCTGCTGTAACAATATCCTAAACTGGGTGGCTTATGTACAATAGAAATTTATTTCTTACGGTTCTGGAGGCTGGGAAGTCCAAAGTCAAGGCATGAGCAGATTAGGTGTCTGGTGAGGGCCTATTCCTCATTGATTGCACCTTCTAGCTGTGCCCTCACATGGTGCAAAGGGCAAGTTAGTTCTCTGGGTCCTCTTTAATAAAAGCATTAATCCCATTTGTTAGGGCCCCACCTTCATGACCTCATTACTTGTCAAAAGTGAATCCATCACCTTGTGGGTTGGGATTTTATTTTACGAATTTTATGGGGACACAAACATTAAGACCACAGGAGGAAGCTAGCTGAAGTTTTTAAAAAGGAAAGGTACGTAAGACTTATCTGTCACCTATATTGGAAATGTCAGGGTTACTGTGAGGACAGGTCATTCAGAAAGGATCTGACCAGCTCTTGAACATCAGAGGAATAGAACAGTATCAGATTTCTCCTGATTCCACAGAGCCTCTGCTCTGAGATCACCTGTATAAGGTGATTATTTCCCCAGACACTCTCCTGGTGTCACTATGTATCTCCTGAGTGTAAGTTTCAGTAAGTATTTGATATATATTTTTCATGATGGTCATAGACTTTTAATATCTTGTAGGTAAAAAGGCCATCTCAGATGATGTTGGATAGTGCACTGGGGTTGGTGTGTTCTTGCATTGTTCGTAAAAGTAGCTTTTAAGGTGGATCTAGAAGGAAGAGGAGGCCCTGTGTATGAGAAGAGGGGGGAAAATTATGAGCAGAGGTGGAGGGTGGAATGTGGCATATGTTAGGGGGGTTCTTGTATATATTTATCTTTCCCTCTTGTCATAATTGATGATGGCTTCTCTGCCTTGCAGGAGATGAGGTCAGGATGGTGCAAGGGTGAAGAGGTGAGAGCATTCAGAGAGGGACATGTACAGAGAGCAAGATTTTATACTAAACGTTGTATCTACTTCATCCCCATTCAGCATGTGTCTTCTGTGTTTAGATTATGCCATAGAATCATTTTTCATCCATATAGAAATCTGTCCTGTGAAATGCTTGACTTTTGAAAGATTATGTTGTCTCTAAAATCAACTCTGGTTAAATGTGGGAATCTCCAGTACTACCTCCTCCTCCCTCCTCCCCCAATTCCCTCACATTCATTGAGTGTCCTTTGGAAATGAAGTAGTCTTTTCCTGGAATCATTAGTAAATATTAACTAGATACTTGCTCAGCTGCTAGCACATGTATGTTTTGAAACACAAAAAATAAAGCTATTCAGGCTTGGCATGATGGATTGCTCCTGTAATCCTAGCACTTTGGGAGGCCAAGGTAGGAGGATCACTTGAGGCTAGGAGTTTGAGACCAGCTTGGGCAACATACCAAGACCCTGCCTCTACAAATAAAATAAAATAAAATAAAAATTAGCCAGGCATGGTAGCCTGCACCTGTAGTCCTAGCCACTCAGGAGGCTGAGGGAGTTGCTTGAGCCTAGGCATTCGAAGTTGCAGTGAGCTACGATTGTATCACTGCACTCCATCCTGGGCAACAGAGCAAGACCCTGTCTCTAAATAAATAAATAAGTTTAAAAAATAGAGCTATTCAAAATTTATGATGTGGAGGAATGTAAATGTCTTGCATTATTTTCAATTAGTTCTTGGTGCTGAAGCCTTGTGGTTTTGTGTTTCCCATATAAGACCTGAGAAATTCATTAGTTTTGAAATTTTCATTTAAGGGGAAAGAAAAGAGAGACCTTTGTGCACTTGAGTGAGTGAAAATTCACACATCTATTTCTGGTTTGCAATTTTAGGAGGTGGGTAGATTGTGTCTTTGTTTTAGAAAGAAACCTTTAGAATATGTACAGTATATTAACAAAGCAAGAAAGTCTCGGAATACTACTTTCTTCTCCCTTTCTCAAGAGGGGGCTAATGACTTTGCATTCAGGGCTTTCTCCTTCACATTTCCCCTCTCTTTGCAGATGATGTCGAAAAGTTCTACCAAACACCTTCTCTGATAGTCAGAGCTGTGTAGAAGTCACTCTAGTACACCCATCCTGAGCTGCTGGCTTATGTCTCCCTGCCTAGGGATCAGATACTACAGCTTATCCCCTCAGCTTGTGTCCTGCCAGACTGTCCCTAGACATAGGGGACACAGATCTCATTTAGGGTGGGACATGAGCTTTTTCCAGAGTCAGATTGCTTGATGGTTGGGGTAGAAGGGACTGGAGAGTTCTGGAAGGATCCTAGAGTGAAAATTTCATGGCAAGATTTGTTGGCATGTCCTCTAGGCTGAGATACAACCCTTCTGGCATGGACTTTCTTCTTGAATATGTCTAGCGCAGTGCCTGACATATAATAGTGTTCAATAAATAGTATTTTTCTTCTTTTCCCTGCAAGTGAGGTACCAAAAGAAACAAAAAAAAGCTAGAGGGAAATTTCAGAAGAGAGACAACTATGTACCTACCACTGGGGTGAGGATCAGAAATATTTTGTAGATAGAGTTGATTTGAGCTAAGAATTGAAGTATAGGTTCATTTATTCACCAGATACTATTGATTACCCATGAAATGTCTGGTATTGCTATAGAATGAGAAATAATGGTGACCAGAAACAAATGCAAGGGTTTAGAATCTGATGAAGTAGACAAACATTTATCAAATAATCACATAAATTTATGTGGGAATGAACCTAAATGTCAAATAGGAAAATGGTAAAATAAATTGTGTCATTTTGTTTTAATATTATGTAGCCATTGAAATTGTTTTAAAGAATTGTAAAATGATTTCAGTAACACTGTATAGTTAAAAGTATGGAGTATAATCTAATCTCTTTTTGATAAAAACTATGCATGTTTATGTATGCATAGGCAAGTTGGCTATATACAACACACTGAACAGTGGTTATTGCTGGTGATGAGATTAGGAAGCATAGAGCATGTTCTTATTAAAGAATAGTTTTTTTTGTTTGTTTGTTTTTTTTACCCGGAGGCAAATAGATTGTTTCCATTGATTGAATTTACTATTAATGCTTTGCATGCTTTAAATGAAGAACTAAAACTTCAACTTGTATTCTTTGTCTCTGTTTGGATTGTTTCGTTTTGGTTTTGATGGAGCTGGAAGTAAGGTGAAGGTCCCCAAGGACTCTTCTTGCTGAGTGGGTCTCATGTGGTTCTGGTGAAGCCCTCGCTCAGCAGGATTGTGGCAGGTGTGACCCAGGAACACTAATTCCCTCTCAGTGCTGCCTAAGCGGCATTCATCTTCCTCTGGCTGCTGTTTGTCTTCTTTTGGTTTTTATCTGCTGCATCTGAAGACGAAAACTTGTGTCCAGAGGGAAAGTTCTAAGAATGCTTCCAGGGATGATGATGGAGTTTGATTCCCAAGTGGCTGTTCCTGGGCATCTGATTAAACTCCTTTGTCAGCAGTGAAACCCGGACTGTGTGGGTTAGTTCCCCCTTTCACAGGGTAGCTCCCGTCCTCCACAGTCACTGCCCACGGTGATGGTTTTGTTGGAAAGCTTTCTTTTGGAAGATACTGGTATGTCATTATTTTTATCAATATAACAAAAATTAATTATGTGTTCCAGGTTTTAGTTATTTGTTTTTTATTAAGCATTTGTACATTTTGAAATATTAGCAGGGTCCCCTCTGCTTTGCCTGCCTCTGTCCACCCACCTGCGCGGGGGCCGGTGTCAGCTGTGTGCAGCCGCCAAGCGTCAGGAGTACAAAAGGTCACTCAGTGGCCAAAGAGCCACAAGCATTTCTGGTAGTTTATGGTAGGGCACAGTAATCTTCCTACAGCTCAAGCAATAGGTTCCTAAACAAGTTCTAATTCGAAATACTTGCATACATTATCATGCTAGCCATGAAAGAAATGGTTTACTTGTTTATGAAGGTGCCATGATTTATGTTTTTTGGTGAAAATTTTAAATGATTACTTAATTGTTAAGTACCATAGGAAGGGTGAAACACAAATGACCAAATATTTGCAATTATATGCAGTACACATCATGGATAAACTTGTAAGAAAATAATCAACTCCCTAGTAGCAAAATGTCAAGAGTAGGCAGTTAATAAATGAAGTACCAAAGTTTAATAAAAATATGAAAATCTTTTAAGCATCACAAATATTATGAATAAATATGAAAGCATACATTTATAAGCATCAGATTGGCAGAGATGGAAAAGTCTCGCAGTACCCATGTCAGGGAGGAACTGGGCAAAGTGCCTTCTCACTTACTATTGGGGGGAGCATTCATAGGACAACGCTTAGGTGAAGCTGTGTGGCGATGTATGATGACAATTTAGAATATGCACACGCATTTTCTGACGCATGCATTTTCCACTTCTTAACTCATCCTGAGATAACCAAACAAACCCAAAGGAGGTCGGCCTGGAGTGTTCAGTGCAGCGTCATGTATTGCATGTGCTGTTCATGGGAGAACTTACTCTGCTGCCCGTTCCCTTCCACATGTAGCCCACTGGATTTGGGGCTTATGTTTAGCCCCAGAGCAAGCCCCAGGTGACCGAGCAGACATTTCTTTTGCTCTGGGTGGAAATATCCCATGGATTCTAGAGTGGGTCCCTGGCATTTGGCGAGGAGCAGCCACTTTGTGTTTCCCTGAACAAACCATTAACGTCCAGCACATGGCGGTGGTGGCAGCACCACAGGGGAAACGTTGCCCAGGTGGCTGCTGTCCCCAGGGCTCAGCGTGGCTGCCCTGAGATCCCCCTGTAGGCCCTTATCCAGGGCAGGGCTGCTCTCTCCCGCCCTGACTGGCACCCGCAGGGACTAGAGATGGAATGACCTGGGGCTACTGAGGATCAGCCAGGGTCCTCCTTTTTCTCCCTCCTCTGCCACCTTTGTCAGAGCTTTGAGTTCCAGGAACAGCAGCCTTGTCTCCTACTTCCTTTAGAAACGTGGTCTGGGGCTTATTGTCCATTTGGGAGACCCGAGTGCCCTCACAGCAGCAGGATTTGCGCTGTCATGATTAATGGTGTCTCCATGTGCAAGTGTCATCCGATGGTCGGAGGGGTGTATGGGGAGCATACAACAGTTGTGTTGTGAATTTTTTTCTAGAGGCAACATTTGGAATTAGAAACCTATTTACATATACTTTGCATTAATTTGCATATCATCCTCTGATAACTAACTCCAGATACTCGTCTATGAATTCACCTAATTAGTGCAGCTAACCACTGTTGTAACCCAACCCAGCTTGAAGGGCATTACACATGTGAATTACTGAATAGATTTGTAAAAACATAATCATGGTAATGGTGAATCAGCTTAGGCTGCTCACAGATGCAGCTGGCAATAGCTGTTCCTTGGCCTAATTCCTTATGCTGGAGTGATGTCTCTATTCACAAATTCCAGGGAAATTGTGCCTTTAAACCTTTTGGCTGAATTAGCCCCCATTCCCCTAAAAAACAAGGAAGGAAAAGGAAACCAACATTAATTTACTATCTTTCATTTTATGTGTACCATCTAATGCTAGCATAGTTATTATTCCACATTTATTCTATTATTTAATAAGACATCCACATTGTCAAGTTGATTTAGGAAGAGTCAAAACATACAGCAAAGGTCATGTTGTGGATTTTGTAGATTATGTGACGCTTGCCCCAAGTGTTTACAGAGCAAGACCTGCATAAGTGCAGGCTGCAGCTCTGGGTTTACCTCTCCTCCCTTTCTCCTGTCTTACCTGTTAACCTGGAGTGACTAGAGCTGCCTCACTGGAGCACTGAAAGTCCAGGGAGGGTCAGCTCAGCCTTGTATGGTTCCCACTTGATGGCTTCCACTGGGCATTGATATTGAACTTCTATGCTGACCAATGGTTTGTGCAGCTGACTTAACTAGCACTTGGGGAAATTTTACCCCCTCGGAGATAAGGCAGGGGATAGGGGATCTATTTTCAAATAGTAAAACAGTACTTGAAATTCATGCTATTCTTTCAGATTCTTGAAAATACTGATCTTAATAGATATTAAATGACTAAATGTGTACCTTTTATGTTTGTTGCTGTTAAAGCAGATATTCATTTATACTAGATTACAGTATTGGCCAGCATTAATGAGTGCCCACCTGCTTCCTTAATTAAATTCCAAGAAAATAAATTGGGATGAGTCTACATATTAGCTTTTTTTCTTCCTTTTTAAGGATGTAGAAAAATATTTTAATTTTAGGAAGAGACTACTCAGTCTCCCTTCTTATTATTCCTTCTTCCCCAATTCATTATGGGTCCTGTTGAGAATTTTGGTCTAAGGAATAATTTTATAGTCTTTCAGAGCAGTGATACTTCCCCATAAGTTTTGAACATGAATGATACAAAGATAGGAAGTTTTTTTTTTTTTAAGACATTGGGACCTTCTGTAGTCCCAAGAGGCTGAGGTGGGAGGATCAGTTGAGGTCAGGAATTTGTGACCAACCTGGGCCACATAGTGAAACCCAGTGTCCAAGAAAACCAAACCAAAACAAAACAACAGTGGTGCCTTGAATCAGCCACTTTATTGGCAGTGTCATGTCATGAAAGATGGACGGCTTGAGATTCAGGAGACCCATTTTTTCTGGCTGAGCTCTGTTCTGAAGGGATCCCATATGGCACTGGGCAATCTCTGCCTCCATTTCCTTTGCTGATCCTTCTGGTCCATGACATCTCTGAAACACACTAAGTCTACACGTTTTCATTAGTTTTATTTTGTGGTTTGAACTGTAACTGGTGGCAGTGTATTTATGGCATCTTGGTGCCTCCTATTTTATCCCTGTTTGCTTTAATGATGTTATGGCCCATTAAGATGGGAATCTTTCCCTAGTAAGAACACCTTGTAATTCATTCTTTTGGTGAATAACTTTTCCACTGCAGCCGTAGCATCTAGAACCTTCTGCTGTCAATCAGACTGCTAATATTGAAGACATTTACTTATTGCAGATGGGTCCTGTTTTGTCCTAAAGAGCTCTTCTTTTCCCACTGCTGTCCCAGACATGACCTCATCACCCTTCACCAGAGGGGAAGTGGGAGTGTCCTGAGTGAGAAGTTACAGCTAAGGGAAGTCTCTTGTCTCTATACCTTTCTAGAATGGTCCTATTCTTTGTGGTGGGTGGATTTTGAGGTAATGGAATGCTGTGTTTCAGTTGCTCTGTGGCCTGATTGATTTCTAAATTCTCTGTTGAACATTTTTTTCTGTACAAAAAAAAAAAAAAGAAAAATATATGGCTACCAACTAATTTATAAGCAAGTAGGTAGAAGGTCATTCTTTTGTAATTTGAGGTAGACACATGATGCAACATTTTAAAGTGAATGTAAAATGCTAATTGGTAAAACAAGTCATATGCTTTACCGTATTCAGTTTCTCCCAACGTCATAGTGATGGCTCAGAATTATGAATGCGATTGAAATCTAGAGTGAATTTGTCAGTGTCTTTGGAGTGACTATGCTCGTTGCCCTGCCATGGTTGATGTTTCTTTAAGCTGGCTTTTTTTTTCTCATAAAACTTGTGACACCAAATATGTAGGCTCTTTTTTCTAATGCCAGCCAATCCTCAAAATCTCTGGGCTCCAGCTGGGTGCCTTAGAATTCAGTTCTGACACTATCTGGACTTAGCGCAGATCCCACAGGTTAAGTACTCAGTCCCTCAAGACTGTCCCCCAGTTCAGTCTCCAGTTGCAAGTCCCACATTCCCACTTGTACTTCTCATCAGTCAGGTATAAATCGAGGGTTACCTTGACCTTCTCAGGTTTGATCATTTGCTAGAATGTTTCACAGAACTTGGGAAAGCACTTTACTTACTATTACCACTTTATTATAAAGGATATAACTCAAGAACATCCTAGAGGAAGAGGTGAGTAGGGTGAGATGTGTGTGGGGGGCTGTTATGCTTCCATGCCTTCTCCTGGCACATCACCCTCCTAGTACTTGGATGCCTTCACCAGCCGGGAAGCTCTCTAAAACTCATGGTTTAGGGTATTTTATTGAGGTTTAACTACGTAGATATAATTTATTAAATTATTGGCTATTGGTGATTGCCTTATTCTCCAAATCTCTCTCGCCTTTCTGGAAGTTAGGTAGGATTGAAAGTGACAAACCTTTTATTTTTGCCTTGGTCTTTTCTGGAGACCAGTGTCTGTCCTGAAGCTATCTAACTGCCCACTAAGAGTGGCCTCATCAGAACAAAACACACTCCTGTTTTCCTGGAAATTCCAAGGGATTTAGGAGCTCTGTGTCAGGAACAGGGGACAAATACTAAATTTTAGAAAAAAAGATACTCCTTTTACCCCTGTCACTCAAGATATTACAAGGGTTTGAGGAGCTCCTTGTCAGGAAGCTGGGGCACTGACCAAATATTTTTTATTATATTGTAATGTAATGTAGTATATCCTCTGCTCTTCTAAATCTTACCTGTCCTCATTTTCTTCTTTGTGATTTCCCCTTCTTTGAACATCTCTCGGACCTACCTTAGTAAGCACTGCCTTACCATGTAGATTTTTGTTTTTTTCAGTTTCATATCCTGAAATAGAGTTAAGTGCCATGGAGAGGAGATATATCTCACTCCGCTTTTGTTTTGTTAGCTCCCTTTGGCTCAGTGTGATGTATGCAAAGAGGAAGCTATGTTTCTCAAGCTGGGTCTCAGGTCCCTACGGGGGCATTACTTTCCTTATAGCATAGTACAGGATAGTAGGATAACTATAGCACATCTTCATGGAGTTTTCATTTTACTCAAAGCTTTGGAGGAAATTATTTATATTAAAACATATACTGGAATAATTATGGAGTAGGAAATAATTCACAAGCAGGTGACCTCAGTGAAATTTTATGTTCATTAACAGACCCCTTTGGATTATGCCTGTTTCCCCAGGCATATTTTTGTTCACTTTACTGTGATGGGGTAGTTACATTTGAATAGACAAAATATGCATGTATTTGAGTATACTTTGTAAAATCTAAAGGACTAAATGATATTGTGGTAGACATAAAGTATTAATTCTTGATTGATAATCTTATTCCACATGTCTTTTGAGTCTTATTTCTCAGATGTTTTCAGATTTATACTTAGGTGGGCTTTAGTTAACAGATTTAATTTTCTATTTTATTTTGCTTAGCTGTCTTAATCATGGCCTTCTTCATTTTAATGTCACCTCCTACAGAATGTGTTTACCTGACTAAAGAGTTATATAGTTTTAAAGTGCTATGTATTTAGATATTTGTAATGAGAGATTAATGAGAGCTATGGTTCATGTCTCTGGAAGCTTTCAGATGTCCCTGCATTCCCCATGTCTATTCTGCTGAGTTACACCTCTTAGGATTCCCTGGCCTCAGATAAGGGCTTGAATAACAGTGTTCTTCTGGTGGCTGGGATTTTCTCCTGTCCGACCATATAAGTTAACTTACTTGAAGTCTTGTTTACATTCATCTCTAGTTCCCTGGGTAATATTGGGGCCAATAGTGGAATAGCAAAGCTTAGATATGAGTAAGGACTTATGTAAGGGAGAACTGGGGATTAGCTGGCCTAATTTCACCTCAGCTGGAGTGGTTACTGGGTCATAGTAGGATTGAGTCTAAAAGGCATTAATATTAACAGAATTGGGCCAAAAATAAGGTGTGGAATATATTCCAATCTGGTCAAGGTGAATTTCAGAAAGTATCTGCTGCTTGTTAGGGCCACCCCTCTATAGTCACTGCCTTAAAGGAAGCATTGCTGTGGACCTGTTGCCTGACATTACCTAGGTCATTCGTGATCTCCAGGAGAACTTGAGGGAGGTTATGTGCGTGGTCTAGTGAAAATCAGCTATGATTTCTTGAGCCCTAAAGTGCCATGGCACAGCTGCTCTGCTAGTCACTGTAAACACATTATTTAATTTAGTTTTCACAGAAACTCCATGAAATAGATATTCTTGATTCCATTTAGCTTCAGATAAGAAACTAAAGTCATGAGAGGTAACTTGATTAGCTCTGGTCTCACATTAAATTTGGGAAGTACCAGAGCTGAGATTCAAACCCAGGACTGAATGACTTTGGAAATATGCTCTCATCTTGCTCCAGTGAGGGGCACTGAGCATTGAATATGCAGCAAGTGTTGGGTTGGGTGCTAGAAATACAAAGAAGAATTAAGCCACCCACACTCCAGGATGATTGCACATCATCTTCATTGGAATGCTAAGGAGGTTCCAAAATGACTTAATTGAAAGCACTGCATAAATGCATGACATTAGGCTGGCAGTGGTTTCCTGCCAATATATGAAGTGCTAAGAATCAATAGAAGGAAGTATATGGTTATAAAAAAGAAATGAGCAGAGCCATAGAAAGGCTAATTGAAAGCATAGAATGTTAAGAAACTAGCAGATTTATTTATGTGATGTTTGGAAGATGCTACTCTAGCAGTTTTTGGCTGATTTTGATGATGATGATATACCTAAAGTAGCTGAGCTACTCGGCTTAACATGAGTTGCTTTATTAAAATCATGTTCACTCAGAGAATCTTACTTTTAGTACACCTGAAGGTACACACCTATGTTATGTTGGGTATAAGGTGCTACAGAGTCAGAGAGGAAACAAAACAGGGCCATATGTGGTTTCAACACCACTTACTAGTACATTGTACATGGTAGTGTGCCTGAGAGGTTGGTGATGATATGTGAAGGGCAAAAGGGGCAAATACTTATTATGGAAGGATGATCAGAATCCAGACAAGGGATGAACTGCATTAGAAACACAGTGGCTTGGTATTAAGGAATAGAAAGAGCAGATACTAGCAATTTGTTTTTATTGAACAAAATGAATTATTTTTAGTTGAATTATTCTTAGTTGACTCAGCTCTTAGGTTTGTAGGCCAAATCAAGAATATTATACTAATATTGATTTTCTTATATAATCTCTTGAATTTAATCCATACTTTTTCTTGGTATAGGTAACCTCTAAAGTATACCATTTTGGTTTCTTAATTGTCTGGAAGTTTTTCATCACCCAATACTTCTTTACTGTTTTAATAGAGTTATATCAGTAAAATTAGAAAACTAAAAGATCTTGGGAGTAGTCAATAATTAAGTGATAATATATATTTTGATCTTACTTGAAACAGATGGGAAGGGAGGAGAAAGAAATTTATGTGTAGAACTTACCCATTTTGTGCCAGGCATCCTCCTAGATGCTTTATTTATATGACCTCATTTTGTCTGCATAGCATTTATTATCATTTTGCAGATGAGGAAATTATGATCTTAAGAGGTTAAATGACTTGCTAGATAACATGAGGTCAGGATTTGAACCCAGGACTATTTCTTGTAAAGCCCTTTCTTTTGCTGGAATATGGTTTGAGATGGCTGAACTGCAGCAGTCAACAAGATTATAAAACATGAAGTGGGAACACTGTAGTTTTGTTTTTGATTAACTTATTTTGAGCAATGCCATCATATTAAGTAGATATTTTCAAGAGAGTCCTATGGAGACTCTCGAACATGTCTGAAGAAAGTCCCACCTTGCTGGGGAATGAGACTTTTACTAAAGATATATTCACCTAAAACAGAGGCAGGTGTCTTTCTGAATTGCTGGTCTCTGAGTATAATTGATTTTTTAGATGTTCTTTTTGGCAGCTATTACTTTTGAAAATGTACTCTCTTGTCTGTCTGGCCTATTGGTATTTTGAGCAGTTCCTAGTCAGGTGTTAGACCAATAGCATACCATGCAATTCTGTATTGACTTTGAACTCCGCTGTTGCGCATTTTGTTTGCGCACTATGTACTGTACCTTCCTTGTTTGTTCCAGGCTTTCCAGACTTTACTCTTCATTAAATATCCAGTTGGCTCCTCACCTCTTCCATGAATGTCTTCCCTGGCATTCTGCACATTTGCTGTTCTACCTCCTGAACCCCTGAGGGATTTGATGTCTGTTCTCTTATTAGTCACATGCTCTTTTAGAAATGTATTTATATTTTTCCCTATGAATACGATGGCCCTCTGGCTTTATACATTTTAAAGTCTTTGAGGTAAAGGATGGTGATTTAAACAACAGTATTTTGCGTGAAGTAGAACTTTTTTTTTTAAAGTCCTCTCACACATCATTTAGTGTAAGTAATTTTATTAAAACTACCTGGCAGCATAGAGGTAAAATAGTTTAATCATGAGTGTTGTTACAAAGGATGTTGGGAGGGTGGCACTCATACCTTGTTGGTGGCAGTCCTAACTGGTGTATTACCTCTTGGGAGATCCATTTGGTCCTATCTGTTAAAATTTAAAACACATAAACCATTTGACTAGCAATTCAACTTTTAGGAGTTTATCCTAAAAATGCTTGTATATAAATGCAAAGATATTTGTACAAGTATGTCCTTTATAGAGTTGTTCATTTTAGCAAAGTATTGGAAACAAGTTAAAGTTTCAAAATGGCTCAATAAATATGGGCTTTCATATGATGGAATGCTTTGTACCATTTGAAAGAATGAAGTACATCTGTACAGATCTGTATGCAGTCCTGTACTACCATGGAGGGTCACCAATACAAATTCTTAACTGACAAGAACAGAGGCAGAGCAGTATGCCAACACATATTTAAAATTTAGTCTGTGGGAGATGGGCATATATGTACATTTATGTATGTGCATATACATGTGCACAATTGTATAACATAGAAACGTGCCTGGAGGGAGGTAAAGGAGGCAGTGGAGTTTACTTTCTGCTGTTTATCTTTTCATAACACTTAAATTTTATTACCATATACATGATTTATCTATGAAGAATATCTGATTAATTTTTTAACGTCTAAAAATACAGGCTTGATATAGGTGCAGCCTGCCATGTACTTGAACTTAGAGAGTGGGTGTCCGGCTTCCCAGAAGGAATCTTTGTACCGTCCACAACCAAAGAGAGAATTAAATATGGGTGATGTTGAGAAAGGCGAGAAGATTTTTGTTCAAAAGTGTGCCAGTGTCACACTGTGGAAAAGGAAGGCGAGCACAAGATGGGTCCGGGTCCAAATCCCCATTGTCTGGATGGAGGACAGGTCAGGCTGTTGGATTCTCTTATACAGATGCCAGTAAGAACAAAGGCATCACCTGGGGATAGGATATACTCATGGAGTATTTGGAGAATCCCAAGAAGTACCTTCCTGGAACAAAAATGATCTTTGCTGGAGTTAAGAAGGCAGAAAGGGCAGACTTGATAGCTTATCTCAAAAGAGTTACTGATGAGTAATAATTGGCCATTCCCTTATTTATTACAAAATGTCTCACGGTTTTTTTTATGTGTACCGTAATTTAATTGATCTCATACACCAGAATTCAGATCATGCGTGAGTGACAGAATATTTTTGTTGGATAGTCCTGATTTAACTAAGACTGGTTTGTGGTTAAAAGAATATGATCAGTTTTTGAATTTTGATAGTAACTCCAGTTCAGTAAATGCTCTTATTAGGTAGATAGTTAAGATCTCCCACTCTTCTCCAGACAAGGGTTCCCTGCTTTGGTGCTGTTTGGAGCAATTGCTCCACCTGGGAAGAAGGATGAGGGTGGGCACTCGATTTTGGTGCTGCCCCATCCTTAATCCTATCCTGAGCAACTGCTACATTGGGGAAGGAGGGAATGCTTTATCAATCTAGGAATGCTCAGCCCAGGCATGATAAGATTTAAAAAGTGACCTAGAGTAGTAACCTAAGGGTAATTATTAGGCCATTAGCTTTATCTGCATTATGGTTCACAACCCTCCCCGCCCGCCCCCGGGGGGTGGTTCTTAGAGAGAGCTCATAGAGGCAGATGGAATTTTGAGGACACCTGTTGATCATTTGATTACATCCCACACCTCCCAAGAACTGCCTCCAGACTGGGCTAATAAAAGGAAACAATCTGAGAAGTCAGAGGGAGAGTGGGTGACTCTCCGAGGGCAGACTCCCACCCTGACATTTTTGGTGCCATGACTCGGATTTCCCTGACACTATCTCTGTTTTCCCCTTCTAAAGATATGATTAGACTTGATTAGTAATGTTCAACTTTTCACAAAAATGGTAAATTGCCATCTCAAGACCTATTGAAGATTGGTTTTATATTTAGATTTATATATAGCTGGTTATGTGAATATATTTGAAATCCCTTCACTGTCTCAGAACCAGGCAAGACTCATTGGTGTTTTAATTTGTGTTTGTTAGCCTATTAAAGGTGAGGGCTAGATATAAGGTAGCAATATCTACTTTGTATTTTTGGTCTTAACTATGCCAGTCTAATTCCCTGTATCTACTAAAATGCTGCCTCTTACTTATTGGAAGGCATTTTAGTGTGGTATATGTATAATATCAAATAAAGAATATTTAACATTTAAAAAATAAACATACAGACTTAAAATAACCACATCTACAGACATAGCAACAGGTAGATAGATAATGTGTGTAATGCGTTTAGCATGGTTCTGGATGTACAGTGAATATTCAGTAAATGATATGAGCAGTAGTCATGGTGGTAGCAATGTTAGAATAGTGATTGTATGTCAGTGATTTTACACTGAGGAACCCCTAATGGCAGAGAATAGTGAATGTCCATCTGCTTCCTATGCTAACCTGGAGATCTGAGTAATCTTAAACATGATGGTATAAAGTATGAACTATTTAATAGGTCTCAGGCTTTGGTTTAAAAATTATGATTTTTTTTCTTTATTTTCCTCTAATATTTCCCTATTTGTTTTTAACATGACATAATAATCTCCTCAGGGAATAAAAAATGTATTCAATGAAAATTTGTAGTTTTCACAGATGAGCCATGTGTATCTTGTGGCAATGCAGAACCCCTGCCCACTGCCTCCTGTCTCTAGGTGTAGGCAAGCCCTATTTTGAGAAGCAAGGCTTTGTAACTGTGAATTAAGTTTAGAATTTGATATTGCCTTATGATGATTTCTATGATGACTTGATGGAATTCCTGTTAAGTTGATGGAACTGAATTTGGCTTCGAAGGCATGTCACCATTTGTTGACATTTGACCTGTGCAAGATCAGTTCTCTGACATCCATGACCCACTCTAGTAAGGTATAGTTGTTGGAATTCCCACTTCCAAATCAGTGTCTTCACTTCAGGGATTTTCATTGCTTTAAGTGACTCATATATTTGCAAAGTCCTTCTCCACTTCAGTTCTGCCTCCATCTGGTACTTTGTGATTCATTTTATAGCCCAGGCCCGAAAGAGGACAGGAGAGAGGGGAAATGGTAATAAGAAATGATTAAGTGCCAGAGAAAGATCCATAGCTAATTGAAGGGTGCTTTATGTTGATGTTTCTTCTTCAGAATCCTGAAAGCTGTCTGGATTGATGAACTTTTTTTCATCTTTCTGTTTTACATTTACATATAGATATTATTTTCTTGGCCTGATATTGAAATCTAGAATTAATTTAATTACACAGATATCATTCAGATATAAACTATTTCAAAGTTTTTTTCTTCTGAACAAATATTTTTAGGTGAACATTAGCATGTTATTGAGCAATTAGTAATTAGTTGTAATGTAAATCATTTTTCTGTAGTACTTTATCCCTGCTTTTAGGTTAAATCAAATTGTATTGGGTGATTCAGTATGTAAAAAGTGTTATGAATGAGTTTTTCACTATTTCTAGAGATTTAAGTTTTTGGAGAAATTGTGTGACCAGTAATCAAAGGCTATAAAATAGCAAAGCGGAAAGTGAAAAATTGTTAACATTTGATATGTAAAGATAGACCTCATTTTCATTTAGTCATATTGTCAAAAAGTAGCACAATATGTGCAGTAGATAGCTATGTGAAACCTATGCTTTTAACTCTGTTCTTTTTATACTTTTGGGGCAGATATTTTGCCTTTTATAGAGGAGAGAAGAGAGGCAGGAATAGAGTGCCTTACCTGCTTACTGCCTTTCTAGTGCAGACTTAGAGGGGCAGTGAACCTGTTTCTTAAGCACAGAGCTCTTGGTAAGACTTAATAGGAAAACTCGCAGAGGCATAAATGTACTTGAACATTCTCAGTTGTTTTTTTCCTATTGTGTTTTATTTTTATGTGTCAGATACTATGTCCTTTAGGATTAAAACAAACCAAAGGGTAAGATTGTTTTTTTGCTAAGAACACTCAAAAGTAAAAAACATTAGTTTTAAATATATCACTTCAGGGTTATAAAATAAGACAGCCTTTTTCTCTGGAAGAACCAAGATGTGGCAGTCAGGTGGTTTTTAAAAGTCTCAGGGACTTTATTTCATACTCATGTAACTGGAAACTGTCAGTCTTTTCAAAGTGTTTCTAGAACCAAAGATATTTCTTCATATATGTGGGATCTCATAAATCTATGGGCAGATATTTTCAGAAGCCCAGATTTGTTTTTGAAATAAAATATATGCATGTGTTTCCTCATTCACTACAGGTATGTTCCCCAATTACTTTTTTACCCCTTCAAATCTTTTAATGTTTCTAAACATCAAAAGTTTTAAATTTTCATGTGGTCAAATTTATGTATCTTTCATTTGATTTAATTTATTTCTTTTGGAGAACAGTCATTCCTAACCCCCAATCAGTTAAAGAATTACCAATTTTTTTTTTCTTTGAAAACATGTAACAGAACTCTCTATAGTCTATTTTGGAACATGGCATGAGTTTTTTTACCCAAATACTTAGTCAATTTCTTAACACTGTTTACATGTTCTTCTACATTGGTTTATGAGATCATATATGTAATATATATGTTTTATATAGCAGAGTCTGTTTGCTGTGTCAATGCTTTTGACAGTTTTCATTATTGTTGCTTTCCTGTTATTCTTCTTTTTCAAAAAATTCCTAGTTCCTATTACCTGTTTAATCTTTCAAATGAATTTGGAGATGATTTTTATAAGCTCTTCCTCTCACCATCCTCATCCCTCTGCAGAAATTTCCACTGTGAATGATAAGAAAATAATTTTGGTACAGCTGGCATTTTATACTACTAAGTCTTCCTATACAAGGTATATCTCTTTATATATTCTTTCATGGTTTTTTAATAAAGTTTTGCAATTTGCTTCAAATAGGCACCTTTATATATTTGTCATTATAAGGGATGTTTTTCATTATAACTTTATTTACTGTTGGCTATTGCTGGGATTTAAGAATACTTACTGTGGCCGGGCGTGGCGGCTCACACCTGTAATCCTCGCGGTCTGGGAGGCTGAGGTGGGAGGATCGCTCTAGGTCAGGAGTTCGAGACCAGCCTGAGCAAGAGTGAGACCCCCTGTCTCTATTAAAAATAGAAAGAAATTAGCTGGACAACTGCCGGAGCCAGCCAGCGATGTGCGGCACTTGGAGTTGGGGTGAGGATAAGAAAAAAAGAGACAAAACACAGATGGGAACGGGAGGACGGAGCCTGTAAAGACTGCCGTGTCACGTTTATTTTAGAAGCTTTATTTATACAGAAGAAACAGAACTGAAAACCATTTGAGTAAGTGTTTACGTATAGAAGCCCACATACCATATCCCCTTTAGCTACACAAAGGGTCGTTAATCATTATCATAAGATCTTTGTCCAGTCAAGCCTGCAAGTAATCATTTTCCATTATCTATTTCCTCTAGCCCGGGGTCCCAGGGCAGGACTTTCTGGAATCTGTGAGGCTGTTTTTCATCTAAGAATAGCTTTTCTGCTTTCTCAAGGTTGAGACAAAGGACATTCCATTACTTACTAACTAGTCTACTTATTCAAGCCTATACTATGGAACACGTAGTACACTCCAGATGGGAGAGCTATGCCTAGGGGCAGTTGCTATGTCACTAAGGACCCCAGTATTCTGGGCAGCAAGCACATCCCAAAGGCTCCCATTTTCAGAACAGCTCCCCACAATGTATAGTAACCTACAAGTTGCTTTGTACAATGAAAGCATTTTCAGGACATGGTAGGAATTATTAGTTGATCTTATTTTAGGGATTTAACATTCCTAGATTGGGTAGTTTTTTTTTTTTTTTATTAAGCCTTCATTTTCCCAAATATGCTTGCTTTTTAAATGTTTTTCACTCTTTTATTTATTACTTAACCACATTGGGCGTAAAAATGGCTTTTGTTTGAATTGTTTGTCATAGAAATAAGTTAGGGATTTTGCAAGAGCTTTTGGAGGGGTAATGTTTTAAATTGTATGAAAGAAAAATTTCAAAATTGAGTCTTTATGGGACTTTTAAACTAAATCAGAAGAGATTTGAGGGCAGGCAGAATATTTTGCTAAGTGAATAACAAAACAACTTACTTTCATTTTCTGTCATAAATTTGCCTTCGTTGGTTTAATGCAAATGCAAAATGTTTAACATTTGGAGAAGAAAGCAGTAGCTTTAAAATGCTCTTAAAAATATCTACTTGCCTTAAAATTATTTTCTTACTCAAATAATACGTGTTAGAAAATTTAGAAGAACTTGTGGAAAGCGAGGAAAATGAAAATTATCCTAATACCTAAACCTGATGTCAGTGTCCTTCAGACTTTGTTCTGAGTGTGTGTGCATGTATTTACATACAAATTTTACAAAATTAGGACCTGTACTTTACAAACTTTACAAAAATGGACCTGTACTATATTTTGTATTTGTTATTTTGGGTTTTTTTCCTCAACACTATAGTGTAGCTATTTTTTTATATACATGACTTTTTTTTTTTAAATTCAGGATATTATGGGGGTACAAACATTTTGGTTACCTGTAATGCATTTGCCTCGCCCAAGCCAGGGCTACAAGCATGTCCTTCCCCATACAGTGTGCTACGCTTCCATTAGTTGTGGGTTTATCCCCCCACCCCCGACCCAATAGTATTACTACCATGTGAACACCTTATGTTGATCAATTAGTAACACTTTGATGGTGAGTACACTGTGGAAGGTAATTTGGAGGTACCTCAAAGAGCTAAAAATAGAAATACCATTTGATCCAGCAATCCCACTACTAGGCATGTATCCAAAGGGAAAAAAGACATTCTATCATAAAGACATCTGTACTCAAATGTTTATAGCAGCATAATTCACAACTGCAAAGATGTGGAAACAACCCAAGTGCCCATCAATACATGAGTGGATTAATAAAATGTGGGATGTGTATGCCATAGAATACTATTCGACTACAAAAAACAATGGTGAACTAGTACCTCTTATATTATCCTGGGTAGAGATTGAGGCCATCCTTCGAAGTGAGATATCACAAGGATGGAAAAACATAACTTTTTTTTAATTTCAGAATTAACATACGAACACATTCATTAGTAATAAGTTCAAATACAGAAATAAAATAGAAAGTAAAAGCCCTTCTTCATACTTCTGCCAACCACTTGTCCAAAACAACAAACAAAAAACTAACATATCTTTTCCTAGGGATAACCCTTGTTAATGGCATGTATTTTTCTAGACCTTTTTTGTCCATTTGCAGATAGATACACACACACACACACACGCACGCACATACACACACACAGTTTTGTCATATAAATGTGATGAAACTTGACATATTCTGGGACCTTTTACTTAGTAATTTGGAGACCTTTCTCTTATAGTACATGTATATCTACCGTATGATGTTTTATAGTGATTATAGATAATTCCATAGTTTGGACATATCGTGTGTGTGTGTGTGTGTGTGTGTGTGTTTTGAGACACAGTCTCACTCTGTCACCCAGTCTAGAGTGCCGTGGTGTCAGCCTAGCTCACAGCAACCTCAAACTCTGCGCTCAAGCAATCCTTTTACCTGAGCCTCCTGAGGAGTTGGGACTACAGGTGCGAGCCACCATGCCTAGCTAATTTTTTGTTTCTATTTTTAGTTGTGTGGCTAATTTTTTTTTCTTTCTATTTTTAGTAGAAATGGGGTCTCCCTCTTGCTCAGGCTGTCTTGAACTCCTGAGCTCAAGCAATCCTCCCACCTCAGCCTCCCAGAGTGCTAGGATTACAGGTGTGAGCCACCGCGCCCAGCCTATCATATGTGTATGACTTTTCACAACATTTTCCTGTCTATAGACAGATGATGCTGCTGTTTTACAGATGAGGAAGTAAAGATATGAAAAGTGACAGTAAGGTTGAGAACCCATGGATACAGACTCCTTCAGGATGAGGCTGTATGCATGCTAAGCACTATGTTAATCCATAGGTGTAGAATGCAGGAAAGACATGCTCTTTGTGTTTTAAAACCTTAAGACTAAGTGAGCTAAGACATGTAACACAAATGTTAAAAGTATATGCAAAGGTATAGGTCATAGAAAATGTTTGCACAGCAAATACTTGTGTTTGACACTTGTATTTGTGCCTGCCTGATCAGGAAAGATGTTTTAGAGTTATTATCTCTTAGGCTGAGCTCTGAAGGATGAGCCAGGGGCAGTTTGAAGATTTCTCAGTGTGTCAGATAGTATTTTCTCTTGTAATTACTCTTTTTGGCACTGAATAGAGTCAAAAGATGTTAACCTTCTTCTAGGAACTTACAATTGAAGATGTAATAGGGTTAAGTCAGGAATATACTTTGAGCATAATTTTTCCCTATTTACAGGATTATGGAGAATTGTAGTAGTAAATGTCCGATTCTGACCACTTTCACATCATTGTTTCCTGAAAGGGCCTAGCACAGTGATCTTATAGGCACTTAGGAAAGAGTGAAGGTTAAATACAGGTGGGGAGCTCTTCAACAGCAATTCGAATGCTTCCCTGGGCAAGATAGTATATCATGTGCTATGATTCCTGAGTGCCACAGCACAAGTGGCATAAGTCATGGCATGATAAGGATTGCCAACAGTAAAAATTGTCCTGATTCTGTTCAGGAGTCAGGCATTTAAGAGAGGAGTGAGCTCTGGCATTAATACTGTGTGGTGTTGCATCCCTATAGGAGTTTAATTCAAAAGTCAACATGTGAGTTGAATGCATGTATGATGTTACAGCATCTGCATTAGGATCAGCAGCTAATAATCTCTTTTTTTTTAGATATGGTATAAGAAACAGTTTACTTATTGCCCCAATGCCTACTGCTTCAACTGCTCAGATCCTGGGGAATAATGAGTCCATTGAACCTTACACCAGCAACATTTATACTCGCAGAGTCTTGTCAGGAGAATTTCAGGTGAGCAGTTCACAACCAGACCTATAGAGGAATCTTTCAAAAGTTTGATGTTGGGAATAAATGCTCACTCATATTTAGTATGTCCCCTTTTCTCAGTTTGGGAGCATAGCTTTGATAAAGAGAAAGGGTCATCTCCATGTATAATATTGTTCTGTGTTATTTTAGCACATAATGACATTTAATAAATATCTGTTGAAAGAATGGATGATTGGGGTTGAGTATGAAAGTAACTTGATATTAGAGTTCAAGTAATGTTTAACCATTATATAATCACAGCAATATATGCTACAACCTCAGATACTTAAGTTGGGATACTCAAAATGTTTATGAAAGTATCATTTAAGAGTGCTTCTCAGACTTGGTTACCAATCAGAATTTCTGGTGGGTAGAACCAGGTGGATTTTTTTTTTTAAAGGTAATTCTTATGTGCATTTTGCAACAGGATTAGAGATAAAAAAAAATATTCTTATGTGGAGCTAGTGTAGAGAACCACTGATTTAAAATATTTGTCTTGGTGAATTTCCAGATATCTTGAAATAAATTTCTGTAAGGTTTGGGGAGGATACATTTCTAATTTTTTTACTTAAGTATTTATTTTATCCTTACATAGACAAAAAATCAATTTGTTTAGATTTACCCAGCTTAGGCAATGTTAATTGTTTTCACTTTTGCAAATGCTATATATTATGTTCCTCTTTTTTTTACATTAAAATAATCATTTCAGGTTTATTGAGAAATAAAAGTTTTTTAGGTCAGTTTAGATATAATTGATAATTAAAAATTGTGTATATACCCAACGTATACAATGTAATGATTTAATATACATATATTACACTATATTGTGTTTCTAGAATAATATATATCGTGATCTTAAAGGAATATAGCTTTTATGTGGTGGGATGGGTGTCTCAGTTTCATAAAAAATAGAACTTACCAAGCAATCTAATGTTAAGTAATTCTTTGGTGATCTTATTTATTTTAAGCATTAGACCTGTGATCCTATGTAGGCCCTGTCATTGTTATTTATTTCTTCACATCTTTTCTGCTTTTTCATTCAGATTGTAAATCCTCACTTACTGAAAGATCTTACTGAGCGGGGCTTATGGGATGAAAAGATGAAAAACCAGATTATTGCATGCAATGGCTCTGTCCAGGTACAGAATGAACATGAAGTGGGTACTTGAGGTGCTGAGTGGGACTTTGTGGTGTCTCCTCACTTATCCCAAACAATGGAGAGAATAGCTTTTCATTGTGTCCATACAGGCTCTGCTTATGTAGCTCTGTATACTTCCGTGTTGTTGTGCTAGGATTATACACATCTTTACGTAGCCCTTTCCCTCTTGTTGTTTGTGCAATAATATAAAATAGTTGCACTCAACTTTTCTGCATATTAGAATCAATTGGGGAGCTTTTAAAATCCTGAAGTTTAGGTTGTACCCTCTGCCAATTAAATAAAAATATCTGACAGTGGGAGCAGACATCAGTATTTTTGGAAGATTCTTTGATGATTCCAAAGTTGCATCAAAATTTGGGGACCACTGATACGAAGTCTGAAATTAGAGAATCAGACTTAATTAAAAAGCATGGTAGAGATTGAGGGTTGATAGTCCAAAAGATAGAGTCACAAATAGTGTTTCACCATAAAATTTGCAGCTGAGGATCAAGAAGCGTTTATTTGTAGATAGAGGCCTCTGACTAAATATTGGTCTGTGTGGCAGCACAGATAAAGAGTCCTATAACATTTCTATATTTGAGACAGAAACAGTAGCATTAGCCAGTCCGTGTGTGTTTTTTTTTTTTTTTTGAGACAGAGTCTCACTCTGTTGCCCTGGCTAGAGTGCCATGGCATCAGCCTAGCTCACAGCAACCTCAAACTCCTGGGCTCAAGCAATCCTTCTGCCTCAGCCTCCCAAGTAGCGGGGACTACAGGCA
>CAUYRT010028028.1:0-11076 GCA_963574885.1 Lepilemur ruficaudatus | reverse complement strand
CAACTTAAAATATATATAAAAAATTAGCCGGGCATGGTGGCGCATGCCTGTAGTCCCAGCTACTCGGGAGGCTGAGGCAGGAGGATTGCTTGAGCCCAGGAGTTTGAGGTTGCTGTGAGCTAGGCTGACGCCATGGCACTCACTCTAGCCTGGGCAACAGAGTGAGGCTCTGTCTCAAAAAAAAAAAAAGAAATATATATATATATATATATATATATAGCACCAGAATGTACTGAGGTGTAAATCTATCAAATTAGGTACAGGATCTCTATGTGAAAGGCTACAAAACACTGGTGAAAGAAACCGCACAAGGTCTAAATATATGGAGAGATATTCCATGTTCATGGTCAGAAGACGGGTTTTATGAAGATATCATATCTTCTCAACTTAATCTATAGATTCAACACAGTCACATTCAAATTTCTGGCAAAATATTTTGAAGACATCTGTGAACAGATTTTAAAATTTATATGAGAAGGCAAAGGACATAGTATAGCCAACACAATACTGAGGAAGAAGAACAAAGTTCTTCATATTACCTGATTTCATGATCACCGTAGTAAAGCTAGAGTATTCAAGACAGTGTGATATTGGTGAAAAAATAGACACATAGATCAATAGAACAAAATAGAAAGGCTAGAAAAAGACCCAAGTAAATATAGTCAATTGTTTTTTTATAACAGTGAAAAGGCGGCTTCATGGAAAAAGAATTATATTTTCAGCAAATGAGTGTAGAAAAAATTAGTCACTCATATGCTAAAAAATGAACTAGACACAGACTTTATACTTTTCAAACAAAAAGTCACTTAACATCAATCATAGAATCAAGTTTAAGATGCAAAATTATAATTATAAAATATAAAAAATAGAAAATCTACATGAACTTGAGTTTGGTAATGAATTTTAAATGTAACACCAAAAACACAACTAATAAAAGTTTGATAAGTTGGACATAGCAAGAATTAAAAGCTTTTGTTCTGAGAAAAACACTGTTAAGAAACTTAAAACAATGAAATAAGGTACTTGTAAATTACATATCTGATAAAAGACTTGAGTCTAAAATATACAAAGTGCTTTTATATATCAGCAATAAGGTAAACAACCCAATTAAAAATAGGCAAAAGTTCTAAACAGACATCTTACAGAAGAAGGTATAGAAACAGTAAACAAGCATATGAAGAGATGCTCCATATCATTTGTCATTAGGGAACTGCAAATTCAAACAAGATACCTAAAACGACTAAATTGAAAACTTTGACAGTACCAATTGCTGATAAGGATGCAAGGCAACAAGACTTTCATTCGTTGCTGATGGCAATGCAAAATGGTACAGCCACATTGGAAGACAGTTTGGCAGTTTCCATAAAGCTAAAAATAATCTACTATACATTCCAGTAAATGTGCTCCTGAGTATTTATCTAACTCATTTGAAAACTTATGTGTGCACAAAACCCTTCATGCAAATATTTATATTAACTTTTATTCTTAATTGCCTAAAACAAAACCACCAAGAAGTCCTTCCATAGGTGAAAGCATAAACAAACTGTGGCACACACATTTAATGGAACATTATGTATTGATAAACACGAATGAGCTAACAAGACACATGAAAACATGAGGAAACCTTAAATACACATTACCAAATGAAAGAAGCCAATCTGAAAAGGCTACATACAGTATGATTCCAATAATGCCATTCTGGAAAAGGAAAGCTAGACATGTAATAAATAAATAAAGTAATGTTGGATTACAACCCAAAGTTTAAAACAAATATCTATATGGGTCCATACTATAAATAATTAATATATAAATTATTGATTGATTTAATTTAACAGATTAGTGGTTTCTAGGTCTGGGTGTGTGATCATTCCAAATTCAACTGTTTTCCTTATTGCAGCAAACTAATACACACTAATACACTAATACCCAACCTGCCAGCCAGCACCCTACATATATCTCTCAAACGGTGCATCCCTAGAGCTCCTTCCTTCTCCACACAGCAAGTGACACTGCCCACCCTCCCCAGAAAAAGGCCAAAATTTGATACAAAAGGCTATGGTTTCATGGATGTGAGGTAAAGCTGAGGATAGGGTGACATACAGAAAAAGTAGAATTAGGTAAAAATCTATACAATGAATGGTGAGACACCCCAACCCCAGTCATTTGTCCCTGTTCAGACTTGAGAGTGCTAGCAGCTAGGCTTCCTGCCAGGGACAAGAGGAGATGAGAGAATTCTCTCCAGAAAAGTGACCAGCAAAAGAGAAAAAATACATAGATACTAGTATAGAGGGCTTCCACCAATGAAATGGTTCATCCTGAGACAGAAGCCTTCACACAATAATCCCCTAGCCAAGCTTCCAATTAGATTTTTAGTTCCTCCTTCTTAAACTTTAATGAACATTTGAGGATTACCAAATATCTGCACAAAGGCTCTAACTTGAAAGAAAGACACCAATACAAATAGTTTTTTTAAAAAAAATGTGCAAAGAGGAAACAGATAGAAACATACAGGAGCAGAAAAAAATTCAAAACACTATAGTAGGCTGGGCACGGTGCCTCACGCCTGTAATCCTAGCACTCTGGGAGGCCGAGGCGGGAGGATTGCTCAAGGTCAGGAGTTCGAAACCAGCCTGAGCAAGAGCGAGACCCCCGTCTCTACTATAAATAGAAAGAAATTAATTGGCCTACTAAAAATACATAGAAAAAGTTAGCTGGGCATGGTGGCGCATGCCTGTAGTCCCAGCTACTCGGGAGGCTGAGGCAGGAGGATCGTTTGAGCCCAGGAGTTTGAGGTTGCTGTGAGCTAGGCTGACGCCAAGACACTCACTCTAGCCTGGGCAACAGAGCAAGACTCTGTGTCAAAAAAAAAAAAAAGTTACCATTCTTCTTGTCAATTTTAATCACAAATATATCCCCCAACTGTTTAATTCTTCATGATGATCATGAATGATTTTTGTTTTCCCACTTAGCAAAATCTATCACTCGTAAGGGTGGAAAACTCACTAGGTGCTCACAGCACAGGGGAGAAAGATTATGGTATATCCTAATCTCTGTGTGAGATTAGGATATAAAAATATAAAGTTTATTTTATCTTCTTAGAATGAGAAAGAGAGAGAGAAGGGGAAGAGAGAAAAAAAGAGAGAGAGCAGCTGGTATGGCACCCAAGGAAAGAGGAGGGAAGTGTCCGCCCTGAGGCCAAGTGGCTCGCCATTTTTTATGGGGACAAAGAGAACGGAAAGAAAATAGTGCTTGTTGCCAGTTGATAACAGAAGCAGCTGTGGAGTAACTAGCAGGGTACAGAAAATTGCTGTACCTGCTTCTTCTCTTTTTCTTAGCAGCAGGCCAACAACAGAAATGGCTGCCTTTTCCTTGGAGACAAGCTTATTGCTGGTGATTGTGATCTTGTCTGTGACTTTGCCCCTGAGATATGGTTTTGGGCAGGAACTGAGGCCTGAAGCTCATACCCCACCCCCACCATGTCCGTTTAGTGCTCCTCAAGGCTGTAAAAAGCGAATTCTAAAGGGCAGTTTCTGGCAAAAAGAGAGAGACGGGGGAGAGAGAAAGAGAGAGAGAAAGCTCACATGACTGATTCTAGCCTTTACTAAAAAACTATGAGTTAGATAATTTTTTGTTATTGGTATTTTTCTGTTGTTTCACTAGCAAGGCCGTCCTGTCATCACTCTTAGAGAATTCTTTCAGTACTTCTAAGATTAAAAACCCTTTACTTTTTCTTTGCTTTATAAAGAATATTGTGGTGAGTGAAAGTTTTCACTTTTAATTCTAATCCATTTGAATTTATTTTTTCCTGTATGATGGAGGTAAAGATCTAACCACAATATTTTTTCTCTAAGAATTATAAATTTTACCTGACCCCATTAAAAATGGCCTCTCTTTCCCAACTGGTTGAACAAGGCATTTTATTTTATGCCTTTTGTATGGGGTTGTGGAGTGGATGCTAGGGACAAAAGTTTTGAGGAGAAGGAAGTAGGCCTAGGTCTCAAACTTGGGGTATTCAAATGCTGGAGAGAGAAGGGACTTGTTCTGAATTCCAGTCCCAGTGTTTACCAGTTGGATAACCTTAGTCCCTTTATTATTAAATGGTTTACTTACCATTTAATAATATAAAATAGGTTAATTATATAATATAAATTATATTTATAATTATATATTATTATTTATATATTAATTATATAATTATTTACATAATTATAAATTATATAACATAAATAATATAAAATAAGGTTAATTATAAGGCCTACCTCAGTGGGTTGGACTGAGAAATAAATGCAATAATATGTATAAAACATTCAGCAAATTGGAATATAATAATAGTTGCACCAAAAAAATTATTTGATAGTATTACCATGTGAGATAACTTTTGATTCAAAATATTCTTTTCAGTAATTTAAAATCTTAGAACCATGTTAAATTAAGTAATACTCATTAGATTCGAAGTCATTTCTAATTATGTTCAAATATTGAAACATCAATTATTAAACATAAGTTTAAGTTTATATGCTTTGGCATCTTATTTTTATATGGTATAGAAAAGCTAAACATTTAAATCTGTTTGAAAAATTGACACAATATATCTTTCAGAAATTATGAAATGGTTTTCATCTACAAATACTGCTTTAAAACAGTTCAAAATGATTTACTTCCTAGGTTTTTCACTGGAAATTAGGGTTACTAAGAGTTAAAATTCAAATTAATATGTGTGGTTGTAATTACTAAAATAAGAAATAATTGTATATGCAAAGTATACAAGAAAAGCGAGATATGTGGTTGATGAGGAAAGTTATAAAGGCAAGAAGATGCGTTAGTTGGGAAAAAAGATAGTTTAAAGATAGTTTCAAAATGGAAGAAAAATGATATAGATGAAGCTAAATGGATATAAAAAGTTGAGTAAAAGTAGAAAAAATTGTAAGAGGCTAAAAAAAGTTTTATAGAAATCATCTTGTATGGCCAAAAATGGACTGAGATTGGATGAATCTGTTTATGAAGTTTTACTAAAAATAGCTTTAGTATCGATAATACACTAATAACAAAAGGAATTTGGTTTTCTCTTGTGAAAGAGGTTTTCATGTAGTATTAATAGGAGAGAGTAAAACATTTTTGTTCACCTTTAGAATAAACTGCAAAAGAACAGAGGAAAGAGGAGAGACAGATTCTGTCTCACGCTGTCTTTAGTAGGTCTTTTGCTTGTTTGGAAAACTGAGTCTCCTCTCTATCGAAGAGCAGAAGTTTTTGCTTTTTAAAACCTTTAGTTTTAAAGGTTTTAAAGGCTAAATGACGACTACTATTTTGCAATGACCTGTGACCTGTTTTGATTAAGTCTTTTAAACCTTTGATATACTTGATAGGCTTTCTAAACTCAAATTGCAAATTCAAAGTTATGTCTTTTCGATCTCAAACTAACTTTAGGATAATAAAGAGGGCTCTTGAAGCATCCAAAAGAGAGATAATAAACAGGCTTATTTGATACATTAAGTTATACAGGAAGCACTGTCAAATAAGAAATGATGTTTAACCTTCTTTGGGTTATATTTGTATAAATGTGTTATTATGCGTTCCAAAATTAGTTGAGATTCCTAAAATTCTGATATGTCTTGGTGTATGTTATCAGTCATAATTATAGCTCATGTGTTAAATTTTTGTGGGTCATAGCACTAACCAAATTTCCTTGTCAATTGTGTCTTTAACCATGACCGTTTTAAGTCTTGTTTCCGCAGTTAATTGCTTTCTCCTGCTTTCTCTGAAAGCTCTTTGCAAGCAATTATAATTATAAGCAATTATATAAAGTGTTGTATCTTCAAGAAGTTTCATGGAAAGGATCCTGAAAATCACTCTTGAATAAAGGTTTCTGATAAATTTAGGATTATATCATTTGAATTGGGTAAGAATTCCCGGAACTCTAAAGAAGAGACTGACTAGTCCATGAAACCACTAACATGGCTGGGCGCAGAGGCTCATTCCTGTAATCCTAGCACTCTGGGAGGCCGAGGCGGGAGGATTGCTTGAGCTCAGGAGTTCAAAACCAGCCTGAGCAAGAACGAGACCCCATCTCTACTAAAAATAGAAAAGAAATTACTTGGCCAACTAAAAATATATAAAAAAAATTAGCCGGGCATGGTGGCACATGCCTGTAGTCCCAGCTACCTGGGAGGCTGAGGCAGAAGGATTGCTTGAGCCCAGGAGTTTGAGGTTGCTGTGAGCCAGGCTGATGCCACGGCAACTCTAGCCAGGGCAATAGAGTGAGACTCTGTCTCAAAAAAAAAAAAACCCACTAACACAAGTAGAACAAGAATTAATGGAATATCAAGGAAGTACTTTGGCAGATTATCATGTTAAATCAATACTGAAATTTTTAAGATATGCAATTTGCATAAACTCTATGGTCCAAGTCAAATTACCTATAACCTATTTAGTAAACACTGCTATGCATCTGAATTGGAGAAACAAAATTGGTATTGAAGAGGAAATAAATACAGTGTTATGCATGTATTCATGCAGAGTTTGGCCATCTGCCTGGTGCTTCCTGAGTCCTTACAGCTTCTATTATCAAAAGCTCTGCACTCCATGATGCAATCATGGAAGAGATAAAATGGTCCAAATTATATTTTAAAAATATATTGGTGTGGTGACTATTCTAAATTGCTAAAATGGTTTGTGACCAATTTTTGGTTTATCAAACCCATAACCCTGGGAAGATAATCAAAACTTCAGGTACTGGCCGGGCATTGTGGCTCACACCTGTAATCCTAACACTCTGGGAGGCTGAGGTGGGAGGATTGCTTGAGCTCAGGAATTCGAGACCAGCCTGGATAAGAGTGAGACCCCCAACTCTACTAAAAATAGAAAAAATTAGCTGGGTGTCATGGTGTGCACCTGTAGTCCCAGCTACTTGGGAGGCTGAGGCAGGAGGATCGCTTGAACCCAGGAGTCTGAGGTTGCTGGGAGCTAGGCTGACACCGTGGCACTCTACCCAAAGCAACGGAGTGAATCTCTGTCTAAAAAGAAAAAACAAAAAACTTCAGGTACATTTCTGCTACCTGACGTGCCATTTGAACATTTATGCAGGGATTTCATTCCACTGCCATTTTCAGTGCATGCCTTCTGGTCATTTAGAAGCTGTTCCATACAGGAAGGCCAATACTAAAGCAGATAAAAGGTTATTGGGAAATGTGTTTGCCTCTTAGGACACTCCTGGAGAAATCTTCAGTGATTGAGGTACTTGCGTTACTGGACAAGTTATAAAACAGTTAAATAAGGTATTACAGATACAATAGCATTAAGCCAAGCTAACTTATTCAACTAGATTGCCTTGGTGAAAGGTATTGCAGATTGGTGAAAATCAGATCCACTTCCAGTGGAAAACGTAAGCTGACCCCTTATGAAGTAGTCACTGGAAGGCCTGTGCCCCTAATAACAGAACATCATGTATCCTACTCCCCTAAACGCTGATGTGACTAAATGCTGTAAGGTTTTAATGCATTATGCCAAAGTTTAAGTTTATAAGGTAAAGGAACTTTGCATGATCCACCAACTGAGGACAACCAAACCCTTCATGATCTAGAACCTGGAGATTGGATCTTCTGGAAACTACATCAGAGAAAGACTGCTCTTGCCACCCACACTGCCACAAAACCTCGAGACCTTGAGCCTTGGGTTCATAATCTCACAACTCAGAAGGGCCCTTCCAGACTCGTGGAACTGTACACTCATTGGAGACCTTAAAGCTAATCAGGGCAGTTTCTTCCCCAGAAACAAACAGCATCCCAAGATGGATAGCTTTCCCAAGATCACACATGAATACTTCTCTGCCACCACCAAATTCTAACCGCTATGGATTTTTTTCCTTGCTTATTTATGCCTCTATTTACAATAGAACTAGAAAAGGGTCCTTGTGTGCACCCATGGAGTATACTTTTATTTGTGGAAGATTTTGCAGCCAACCTTATACATGGGCAACCTTATGCCTTGCTGGATGGGAGATGAAGGCCAATGTGGGTGAGGAATTTTAAAGACATCTTTGTTGTTCCATAATCAGTCAGAAACAGAACATTGGTCCACTCCTCTTAACCTATTTCATAGGTTAAAGAGAACATTGCTGGGAGGCCTTCACCCTTCTGGATGGGCATCATTTGTGAGGTTCATTATTCCATGGCTTAGAGTAAATATAAATGAGGCAATAGTTAGAAACTTATCCCTCATAATTGGCTCTATAGCAGATTCTGCTGCAACTGCTGGGCTGAACAACAGACTTCTTTAAATTTTCTTGCTGCAGTTGTAGTATTCTAGATAACAGAATAGTTATCTAGTTTACCTGTCTGAACAGGGGGGAGTCCACAGTTGCTAACACTTCTTGTTGCACATGGCTGAATACCTCACGTATTATGGAGACTCAGTTGCAGGGGATTAATGATGAGGCTGCTCGGTTAAAATGAGTAGACTCTTCCTCTGGCTTATATTTTGATCTATTTGATTTTAGTTGGTGCCAAACTCTTGGGATTATCCTCCTGATGGTGATAATAGTAGTCTTCCTGGTGTGCTGTTTTCTCTCAAGTTTTAAATGGTTGCATGCAACCATCCTTAGAATGTCAAATGGTCTCTCTTCAGTGAGAATGACAGAAACACAAAGAAATGCACAATGAATGACAGGTGGAGACAGGAAACCCGAAATAATGGCGACTGAGAGTTGCGCTAAAGCCTTAAATTTTGGTCACACTCTCACCTAGGTGAGAACCTGACCCAAACGGGGAAATTGCTAAACAAAATTATGGGAGGCTGTTGTTTTAGACCAGCTTCATGTGCTAGGCCCCAACAGACCAGATCGAACCAAAATGAAGTCACTTATGCTAAATGTCAGCAATCAAACTTTAAGGAAGCAGATAGATCCTAAAAACAGACCAGATTTTTTTCTCCTAAAAACAAGCAATTCCAGCATAATAAAGAAGTCCCTTCTACTCTGACCCTTACAAAAAAGTAGCCTGATGTTAACCAATCAGGTTTTTTTCCCCTACTGTTTTCATTTTCTTGTTCCCACCTTACAAAACCCACTGTGCTGCTATTTCCCAGTGAGATTTGAGATCAAACAAGTCCATTTACAACGATAACAGAGTGACACAAATGCCTAAAGTTTTGGTCAGTCTCTCAAAATTAAGAGATTGACCAAAAGGGGGAAATTGTTGTTTTATCTTAAGCTGCTTTCTTACATATTTTAAGTTCAGCCTAAAGGTTTCTCCATGCGTCGTGAACTGTAGCCTAACTAGATGGGTAAACAAACTAACCTACTCTTGTAATAAGAGGCCAAGTCTCAGCTGATCACAAGCAGCCAACTGTTCAAACTATGTTCAAATAAAGTAAATGGTAAACTGTAATCCATCCAGCTGTTTCTGTACCTCACTTCCATTTTCTACGTATCACTTTTCTTTTTCTGTCCATAAATGTTGTCAGAACATGTGGCATCCCCAGAGTCTCTCTGAACTTGTTTTGCTTCTGCGGGCTGCCCAATTCACAAATTGCTCTTTGCTCAATTAGACTCTTTTAAATTTGATTTGTCTAAAGCTTTTCTTTTGGCTGGCGTGGTGGCCCACGCCTGTAATCCTAGCACTTTGGGAGGCTGAGGTGGGCAGATTGCTCAAGGTCAGGAGTTAGAAACCAGCCTGAGCAGGAGCGAGACCCCGTCTCTACTAAAAATAGAAAGAAATTAATTGGACAACTAAAAATATATAGAAAAAATTAGCCTGGCATGGAGGTACATGCCTGTAGTCCCAGCTACTTGGGAGGCCGAGGCAGAAGGATTGCTAGAGCCCAGGAGTTTGAGGTTGCTGTGAGCTAGGCTGATGCCACGGCACTCTAGCCCGGGCAACACAGTGAGACTCTGTCTAAAAAAAAAAAAAAAAAAAAATTTGTCAAAAGCTGTTCTTTTAACACCTCAATTAGAAACATTGCTTTCCTTGCTTCCTGTAGGATGGCCACAGGATCCCACAAACATTCAGTAATCATTTCCATCTAGTACCCTGATAGATCATCACTTAAGCCATAATTTATAGTTCCCTATATGGCATGGGACAGTTCATGTTTTTCCCTGTTTGCTCCTGCTGCCTCTTGGGTTTAGAGCATCCAACTATTCTCACCACCCAATTTAACTGGCAAATTCCTATTTGTTTTGCCAGATTTGGCTAAAACAACACTTCTACCAATAAGATTTTCCTAAATATCTTATATGTCCAGAAAAAACAAAAACCAAAACTAAAACCAAACCTGTCCTATTGTACTCCCAGCCACGTATTTCACTGGGCCTGGACCATGTTCTCATTCTGCAAGTCCTCCCCACCTACCTCACTGTGAAGTGTGTGAGTATACTGAGGATTGTTACTGAAACTGCAAGAGGGTTTTGGCCTAGGTCCAGTTGCTCACCACACAAAGATTCAACTATTGAGACAATGAGGATTGTCAGGAAAGAAATTGTTTAATACAAAAGATGTCTTTTTGGGAGCATGGGAGAAGCTGCCTCAAATTCACCTCTCAGAATAAGGGAGATCACAGCCTTTTACAGGAAGGGCCACGTGGCTTGGAGCAGGTCATGGTGTAGCTCACAAGGGGCTACATGAATTGGGGACAGGTTGTAGGGGATGGTGAATCTTGGTGTCCAAAGTCTGTCCAGCAACCTTCAGAATCTCAGCTCCTTAATCTTACAGAAAATCCACCATTTCTGGGAAACAACTCAAAAAGTTAAAGAGTTAGTTAAGGGGGAGGATTAAAAAAACACATAGGAGTCATTGAAATTTGTCCATGGAGCTGGTTACAGATAAAAACCGTGTCTTCCTATAACAGAGGGAATGGCCTGGGGGGAGAAAAAAAACAAAACAGCCAAAATATTTTCTGTCTCTTTAAAACTTCCCCCACTCTTTTTTTTTCTTTATTGAAGTGTAATTTACATATCATGTCTTTACTCCATTTTAAGTGTACAATTAAATGGTTATTAGTAAATTTACCAAGTTGTACAGCTATTCACATAAATCTGTTTTAGAGGATTTCCTACCCCCTATTGTGACCCCTGATACCCATCCC